>JAUPFT010000017.1:38297168-38594423 GCA_036936625.1 Parnassius smintheus behrii | reverse complement strand
ACAAGTGATATGTTCTTGCACTGCTACCACACGATCAATAAAACACATCACCACCTCACGGTAAATAATTTAAATGACTAATAAACAATTTCTTAAAATGCGCTTTGCCATCTTCAAATGCATTACTAATTATCATCAGGCGGGATAATACTCAGGCACATGCTTATATTAGTTAATGATGATGAGTATATGAAATTTAAATTTAAATGATATACCACATTTAAAAAAAAAAGTAAGTCATTATCAGTTGAATAAAAGAAAACAGGAAGTCTATGGGTGCGTTTGGCAGAAAAAAGCGTTAGCAAGCGCTTGTAAGCAAAATGGCGATCGTAAGCGGTAAGCAAAATGGCGATCGTAAGCGGTAAGCGCTGTCAAATCGTAAGTAGCTATTTCCCTCTAGGACACGAAGTTAGTTTCAACCGGGGAACCTAACCTAATATAAATATATGTTTGTAAAGTATTCATATTAAAAAACTTACCAATCATGAATTTTTAATAACATGTATACGTTTATTCATGCCATTATATTACTTAAAACTAATATTGCATAAAACAACTTATAAACTCTACTTCAAAACAACAAATTAAATAAGCAAAATGGCGGATTGTGTGAGTGCTACTGAAGTTAGCAAACGTTGTCCTGGCTGAAAACTGTTTAGCTTCGCCATTTTGCTTACAAGCACTTGATAGCGCTTTTTTCTGCCAAACGCAACCTATGGAAGTGTTTCAAAACCGTTTCCAATTTCAAATTAAAATTTATTATGTAATCTAATTTCTTTAGAGAAGACTTCTTAAATACTCAATTTAATGATCAAAGAGAAGACAGGTGGCAAGTTATTGATTGACCTGAGAAAATACGTTTAATTTAAAATGAACCGCTTCGCTATCAAGTCCGAATTTAATTAAAATTCTAAAAGATATTAAGAGCTATATTTATAGTACTAAGACTGTCTCTAAGTAACATTTTTAAAGTAAAAGCTAAGGGTCTGTAATAATTCGTAAAAATAAATGTAATTAATTTACAATTCTGTAATAAATCAGGCCGGTGATTATGTGTGGTGAAGCATTTTAAGCTTACCGGGAGTTAATAAAAGGCATATTATTAGTGTTAATAAAATTGCTTGTATTTTTTTACTAAAAAAATCTGGTGAACCGGGTCGGTGAGAACTCTTCACTGTCTGCAGACATGTCAACGATGCTGAGTGGATATTCGGCGTAGAGAACCGTAGACACCAACTGCAAACCGGTTAAGGTCCAGAAACAGATTGCTGTGTGAAAATAAACAAATTATAAAGCCTCAATCCAGCGCCCGATCTCGAGCAAGTACCTCGAGGAGAAGTTTAAATACAAATTTAATTTTCAATTTAAAAAAAATTTATTAGATTAAAAGTAATTTGACTTTTAAATTGATTACGTAGCCCAGATTTGAATTAAACAATTATATAGAAAATTTTACGGCTGGATAAAAAACCAGTTGTGAATAAAAAACTCAACGTGGAACTTTAAATAATATGAGGTATTTTTTTCTTCTGTTTGTATTTTTTCTATAATTTTAGGAGCAATACTGATTAATTTTAAAAGTCTCCTGTTAAACCAATTCTCAGTTTTAGGAACTTGGCTATAAAGGCGACACTTTGCTCTTGTATTTGTGAGGAAACTTTCTCAACACTCATGTTTGCCTTCAACGCTAAGAACGTAAAATTAGCATTTAAAATTAGAATTTACTATATCTTTGATCCCGGCGGGGATCAAACATAAGTAGCTCACTTACAATAAATTTAGAGTGAGCGCTTAACCTCTGAGCTACCTACGCTATGGCAGGATATGTGTAAATTATTTTTTTAATAAATGAGCTAAAATCGAATGCAAGCCTGCAATCAAATTGAGACAAAGATATTAGCATACGTGACGTCTCCGAGGCGTAGTTGCCTAGCAATGAGTTGGAGCGCTAAGAGCCGTGGGTTCGAATCCCGCACGGAACAAGTGTTTATATGACCTACAATTAATTGTTTCGGGTATGGATGCTCGTCCTTGTGAAGTTTATGTATGTAAACCGAACCTACGATACAGGAAAAAATCCTAGAGTGGAGGTAACGTTTCTTTAGAAGAGAAAAAAAATGGGTTACATACCCACTGTTGTCCTATTGGACTAATACTAAACCCGAACACAGCAGAACAGATTAGGCTAGAATAGAATAGAGTAGAATATAATATAATAAAATGGAATAGAAGCGTAAAGCATGGAAGAGGATAGAATAGAATGTAATGATTTTTATTCAAATGTAGATTATTTCATAATACTTACTGATAATCATTTTTTTATTTACCACTGGTTCGGAAAATACCTCTGCCCTGGGAAAAGCGAGCAAGTAACCCAGCGAGATTATTAAATACTCGTTATCAGTAGAAATAGGTAAGATGGCGGTATGAACCCGGACCGACCTAGGCGAGTGGCAGTCGTTAGTAAAAGTAGTTCTAAAACTCCATGTACATAAGAAGCTTTTATTATACTCATAATAGGCTCTTAAAATCAATATTTTATATCAATCTTGCAAAATACACACGTAGAACTTTCTACAAAAGGAAAATTGTTTATATAGCATAAAAGAAATTACGTGTTAGACAGTTAAATAGTTGTTTTTTTCTTTTTCCGTTCGTGACAATACTAAATGCCAGAAAAGCTAACGTCGTAACAAAACTTTTCGTTAAAGTCACCGTGTCGCTTGTTATTTTCTAAAGGAGAACAATCGACCTATAGTAATGGTTTTAAAAAACATTGGCATAAAAGTTACATACTATTTTTCTTTCTATTATTTATTTAATAATGGGGATTATTATGAATTTCTCTGCGTAATAAAATTCGGAGAGGTAATATCAGTAGTTACGTTGTACCAGTTCTGGCGCACTTGTACAAAGGTTGTACCAGTTCTGGCGCACTGAGTCACAAGTACGACATTCGTCGACTCACGATCCTAAAAAAAAAAAAAAAAAAAAAAGTTTTGGCATGCTCTGATCACGAATCTGCGGTCCATTTTTGCGTAGGATGCACGGTTCCGGAGATGTGCAGATCAATTAACTCTTATCTAATTGATATCCGCTGCGAGCCTCAAATGACGGTCATTAGCGCTCCATTGTTCTTATCTACCTATCTATTGTTCGTTCAATACCGTCATTATCTATTCTTCCTCAGCGTGGTGCTATTGTATTATACTCCTTTGTTCCTATCTACACTAATCTGACTCATTAATAAAACACATTAACCAATTTTGTTAAAATTTTTATTTATAAAATACGAAATCTTATTACTTATTATCTATAAAATAGGAGCGAAACATCTCATCCACTAACATATCGTTGTACAATGTGTTCTCTGTAAATATACTCGTAAAACTATGCATTGAACATCCCTGAAACTTATATAGCAAATACATTAAGCAATATTCGCCACAAACTGAAGTCCAATCAACATTCCAGTTCCATCTTTTACAATTTCGTACAGGTGCCCGTCCATATGAATCAAAATATTCACCGACGTCATTCGTATCGATATATAAAGCTACCCAATGTGACCCTGGTTTATCATCTGTACCCAAATTGCATATTACCTAGTCAGGTCATAAATTCTATCACATGTTTAATATAAAATAATTGAAACGAGTTTATTCATTATGTAACCATTTATATACCAAAATGAACTTAACAAAACATAGATTCTTATGACACTATAGTTTATTCAAAATGACTTCCGTAATTTTGAATACAGGCCTTCAAACTGCGCGGCCAGTAGTCTATCGCAGCACGAACGAGGTCCATGTCATATCGGCGGCTGCCTTAATCAAGGATGTCTTGAGTGACTCCAAATTGGGATGAGGCTTTGAGCACGCCTTTTCCTCCAAGTGTTGCCATATCTTGTAATCTAACGGATTCAAATCTGGACTGGTCTTTGTGTCGGATGAAGTCGATTTCACGCGCCGCCAGCCAGTCTTTTTTTTGTTTTTAAAGAACGTTACCTCCACACTAGGTTTTTCTCCTGTATCGTGGGGGCAGTTTACAGACACAAATTTCACAAGGACAAACATCCAAACTCGGAACAATTACTTGTAGGTCGTACAAATACTTGTTCCGTGCGGGATTCGAACCCGCGACCCCCAAGCGCAGCCACTCATTGCTAAGCCACTACGCCACGGAGCTGTCAAAAGTCTTGTGTGCTCTTCGCTCTATGAGCTGACGCCGAATCTTGTTGGAATACCCAGTGCCTGTTATTGAACATGGTATGAGAAACAGGTTACACAAGGTTCGTCAGGACTGTATTTTGATACACAACTGCATTCGTTTTTAACCTTTCTCACAAAAATGTACCTCTGTTAAGCCCCAATAAGAAACTCCCAACCACACCATGAGCGAGGATGGAAAAAGACCCCGTTGGACACGCGGAATACGGTTGCTCGCTTCTTCACTACTGTGTGCGTACACCTTATCATTTTGTTTGTTGTAGCTCTCTTCTACGGTAAAAAGTTTTTCATCCGAAAAAAGAATTTCCCGATATTTTTTTCCCGCGTACCGCTTCAACAAAGCGCGGCATCTCTTCAGTCTCAGATCCATTAGACGAGCATTCAAACGATGTCCTGTTTTTCTTCGATATGCCCGAAGCCCCAAGTTTTTTTTTTTTTTTATAGAAGAGGGGGCAAACGAGCATGCGGCTCACCTGATGTTAAGTGACTACCGCCGCCCATGATCAACCGCAACACCAGGAGTATTGCGGGTGCGTTGCCGGCCCTTTAGAAAGGAGTAAGCTCTTTTCTTGAAGGTCCCCAGGTCGTATCGGTCCGGAAAAATCGCCGATGATAAACTATTCCACAGAGAGGTTGTACGTGGAAGAAAACTCCTTGTGAAACGTACAGTGGTGGACCGCCAAGCATCCAGATGGTGTGGATGGTATCGGGACGTTTGCCGTGTCGTGCGTTCACGAAATTTGGCGGCTGGGATTAATCCGAACAATTCCTCAGAGCACTCCCCGTGATAGATGCGATAAAATACGCAAAGAGATGCAACATCTCTTCGCAACGCCAGTGAATCGAGCCGATCGGAAAGCACTCGGTCGTCGACGATTCGAGCCGCTCTGCGCTGGATGCGGTCAAGTGGAAGGAGCTGGTACTGGGGAGCCCCAGCCCAGAGATGGGAACAGTATTCCATGTGCGGCCGAACCTGCGCCTTGTAAAGTTGCAGGCGGTGTGCCGGCATGAAATACTGTCCCGCTCTGCTGAGCACGCCAAGCTTTTTAGAGGCCAATTTGGCCTTCCCTTCCAAGTGACCACGAAACTGCACGTCACTCGATATGTTGACGCCGAGGATTCCGATACTGGCTGAGGCAACAAGGGGAGTGCCTTGAAACTGAGGGGATACGACAAAGGGGTTCCTTTTAGCGGTTAACGCGCAAACTTGTGTCTTCTGGGGGTTAAACTGGACTAGATTTAGTAGTCCCCAATCCGAGACTCTGTTCAGCAAAGACTCGACTTCAGACACAAGTTTGTCCCGGCACTCGGAGACGTTTTCCCGAGAAATATTGGCTCGGCCGGTGTAAAGAGCATCACCAGTGCTGTCATCTGCATAGCAATGAATGTTACGGGTATGCAACATATCATTGACATGCAGAAGAAACAGCGTTGGCGATAGCACGCAGCCCTGTGGAACACCAGCATTAATAGGCTTGCAATCGGAGCTTGCACCGTCTACAACGACCTTGATGCTCCGATCTGCAAGAAAGCTGGTGATCCAATTGCACAATTTCTCGGGAAGCCCATAGGAAGGGAGCTTCGAATGAAGCGCTTTGTGCCAAACCCGATCGAAGGCCTTCGCAATGTCCAAACTAACGGCCAATGCCTCCCCCTTGAACTCTACTGCCTCCGCCCATCTGTGAGTGAGGTAGACCAGAAGATCACCAGCTGACCGACCACGGCGAAAACCGTATTGGCGGTCACTAATCAGCTGGTGATCATCAAGGTACCTCATGAGCTGGCAGTTTATAATGGACTCCATTGTTTTGGAGAACAAGGAGGTGATGGCGATTGGCCGGTAGTTGGACGGGTCTGAGCGGTCGCCTTTTTTAGGGATCGGGTGGACGAAAGCCGTCTTCCATGATTTTGGGACTACGCCTAGGGAGTAGGAGTACCGGAAAAGACGCGTTAAAACCGGTGCCAACTCTGGAGCACACGTCCTCAGCACAATTGGGGGGATTCCGTCAGGCCCACTCGACTTGTGGATGTCCAGGGAGAGGAGTGCTTTGCGAACCGAGCGCTGTGTGAACTGCACTTCCGGCATGGAGCACTCACACCGCGGGATGGTCGGCGGCATACTCCCCCCGTCATCGAGAGTCGAGTTAGACGCAAAGAAGGAGCCTAGAAGATCGGCTTTCTCCTTTGCAGTATGGGCCAGTGAGTCGTCCTCCCTGTGCAGAGATGGAAGAGATGGCTAACAGAAATTCCCCTGGACAGCCTTGGCGAGAGACCAGAATGCACGGGTTCCAGAAGGAAGGCGAACTAGTTTCTCGCCAATTCTGCCTATGTGCTCTGACTTTGCCTTGGCAATGACTCTTTTGAAGGACCTAGAGGCGGAATTATACTTCTTTTTTAGAGCGCTGGTGTTTACATCCCGGGACGCTGATGCATCAACCCAGGCTTGGTAGCACTCCTGCTTATAGCATGATGCTATTTTACAGGAGCGACCAAACCATGGCTGAGATTTGCCTCCAATGGGCACCACAGAGGAAGGAATAAAAAGTTCCATACCCTGAAGTACCACATCAGTAACAGAATCCGCAACAACGTTGGGATCATCCGGCAAGAAGCAAACCCGCCCCCAAGGGTAGGATGCAAAGAAAGACCGCATCCCATCCCAATCGGCTGACCTATAGTGCCAAACACGGCGGCAGCCTGCAGAATGCAACCGCGATTTCAGCGTGAGTGGCACAACACTCCGGATCAGACAATGGTCCGAGGAGCCTAAAGGGGCGTCGACGGAAATCTGATATAAGTCCGGGTGAGAGGTCAGCAGAAGGTCCAACAGGGAAGGTGCATGATCCTCCACATCTGGAATCCGCGTAGGCGAAGTAACCAGTTGTGTCAGACCATATGCCAAGGCAAAATCATGAACAGATCTCCCCGCATGATCGGTTAAACGTGAACCGAGCCATTCGGCGTGATGGGCGTTAAAGTCGCCGAGGATCACGATCTCTGCAGAGGGGATCTGCTGTAGCAACGAATCTGCAGCCATTTGGACGTGGTCGAAGAGTCGGTCTGTTTCGGCATTATCGCTGTGGGACCTATAGAGGCACCCGTAGACGCGCGGATGGTCGTCGCTGTCTACGCGTAGCCAAAGGATGGACAGGTCCGAACCTTCAAGTCTGCCGAGGCGTCGAGAACAGATGTCCTCTCTGACGTAAACGCAAACTCCAGCCCGAGGCAAACTGGAACACTCCTTGTTCCAGTTTGTACCCCGGGTAGGAGAGATACGAAACATCAGCCGGAGAGGACACCTGCGTCTCGGTCAGAAAGAGCAGAGCCGGCCTCGCCGTCTCGAGATGGTAGTGGACGGCGTTTAGGTTGGAGTGAAGTCCCCTGATATTGCAGAAATTCACGGACAAGTCTTCATTTAACGCCGTGGTTCTGCTTAACCCCATCTGAAGGGCCAACAGTTTCTGCTTACGTTTGGGATTTCTTTGAATTCGCACCTTTACAGCTTTTATCACTGCTGGAGTCCTAATAAATCGAGGGCGACCACTTCTTGACCTGTCATCTACACTAGAGTCTTCATTGTATCGTTTGATGGTACGATAAACGAATCTTTTGGTTATATTCAAATTTTTCAGTATATCAAAAAATTTAATTGGCGCGTAATCGCAACTGCAACACGGTCTTTTTTAAGCGTCCACTCCATATGTAAAAATGAGTAAAATTCTAAAAAGTATACAGTTTCATTTTCATGAATAATTCGAATTCAATAAACTTTTTTGTGGCCAGCATTCTAAAAGAAAAGTTTTTACTGTGTGACAATACTTATGACCTGACTAGGTATATACGTTGGTACGTGGGTGTACATGGACAGTCTGTTAGCAGCATAAACATTATTTTCTAGACTGGGGTGAATCTTTTTCAGATGTTGTTGTACATCTAGTGTATCCATGATATTACTGCTATTAGTAGATTACTACAGTACAATCTACTCAATGACTAACATAGGAACGATCAATTATGTGATTTCTAAATATTAAATTGCATTTTTTCTGTTATACAAAACCTATTTGAGTCATCAATACACTGAATAAGACGCAACACGAAGAATGTGAGATAAGGTTGTTGACGCATAAAGTTATTATCAATGCTACTGTAGAAATTCTTTAGATTAGAATTATTACTTACCGGTACTATATAAGACCAAGCAACTGCAGTCATGGAGTTAGTGTATGGTCGTTTGACCGCAGTGTATCTATCAATAATACATTTGTGTTACTTCAACGCATCAAAGGCCATAGATGTAAGTGTTTAATCTATTGACAAACTTACTTTTCTTTCTGTTATTTTTTTACGTGTGTATGATTTTGAACGACAGGCCTGTTGGTCTAGTGGTTAGTGACCCTGACTGTTATGCCGGAGGTCGTGGGTTCGATTCCCACCCAGGACAAATGTTTGTGTGATGAGCACGATCATTTGTTCTGTGTCTGGGTGTAATTTATTTATAATATTTATGTATTTAGAAATATATAAGTATGTTTATCAGTTGTCTAGTACCCATAACACAAGCTCTGCTTAGCTTGGGACTAGATGGCGTTGTGTGATAGTTGTGGAATATTATTATTATTATTATTATTATTATTTAGTGTTAACAAATTATATTTAAATATTTTGTGTGTGTATATGATTAAGCCGTGGTAGCTCAGATGGTTAGCGCAAGCTGTAAATTTTACAGTACGTAACGCGGGTTCGATCCCCGCCGACACCAATTAAATTGTTAATTGCAATTTTAAGTGTTTATTCTATTGACACACTTACTTTTCTTTCTGTTATTTTCTTACGTATGTATGATTTAGTGTTAACAAATTATATTTAAATATTGTGTGTGTATATGATTAAGCCGTGGTAGCTCAGATGGTTAGCGCAAGCTGTAAATTTTACAGTACGTAACGCGGGTTCGATCCCCGCCGACACCAATTAAATTGTTAATTGCAATTTTAAGTGTTTATTCTATTGACACACTTACTTTTCTTTCTGTTATTTTCTTACGTGTGTATGATTTAGTGTTAACAAATTATATTTAAATATTGTGTGTGTATATGATTAAGCCGTGGTAGCTCAGATGGTTAGCGCAAGCTATAAATTTTACAGTACGTAACGCGGGTTCGATCCCCGCCGACACCAATTAAATTGTTAATTGCAATTTTAAGTGTTTATTCTATTGACACACTTACTTTTCTTTCTGTTATTTACTTACGTGTGTATGATTTAGTGTTAACAAATTATATTTAAATATTGTGTGTGTATATGATTAAGCCGTGGTAGCTCAGATGGTTAGCGCAAGCTGTAAATTCCACAGTACGCGACCCAGGTTCGAACCCCGCCGACACCACTTAAATTGTTAATTGCAATTTTAAGTGCTGATTTACCACGTGCTCGGCGGTGAAGGAAAACATCGTGAGGAAACCTGCATGTCTGAGAAAATTTCGAAGGCATGTGAAGTTCGCCAACACGCATTGAGACCGCGCCGCGGACATTTCCTAGCCATAAATACAAAGACAATAGCAGAAAGTAAAAAGTTAAAAAATACTTTTTTAACAATGAGAGTCATTACTTGATCATTAGTGAATGTGATTCTGTTTTCTTAAATTACAGGAAGAAAAGAGCAGAAGGAAGAAATGGGATGATGGGAAGTAATGAAGAATGAATTGTTATGTGAAGTTTGTTGGAACAAACATATTTTAGTCACGTGTAAATACTTTTAACATTTTGGTTCAAAATGACACAAAATCTAAAAAATATTAGATACATCATCGACATGGACGGATTTTACATTACATATCCTCATAAACATTTTCAATGTAGAGAAATGGCTATTCTAGACGTAAAACTATCTAATAAAAATGATTCGTTTATCGATCATTATTTGTTTCGGCCAAGTTATCCTTTCAATTATTTGTCGCCAAAAGACAAAAAAACTGTTCGTTATTGTGAAATACACGTGCACGGCATTCCATATTTTGATGTGACCGAAGAATTAAAATGTGCCTACAAACAAGAGAACATCATTCCCATACTAAATTGGTATATTAGAAATTTGTGCAAAGACGAAGTGATCGCATACAAAGGTGGTTCAACAGAAAAACAATTTTTAAAAATGTTGACGACGAATGATAGAATTTTTAATATATATATATATATATATATATATATATATATATATATATATATATATATATATATATATATATATATATATATATATATGTATATATATTCTCCTAAATTTTTGTCTCTTTAGCTTATAATATATTGTGTTCCTGCAGAAATTTCTACGGTTTCTTTCCAAAAACAAACTACTTATTAAAATATATCATATAAAATCTTATAAATGAGTTCTAAAAATCATTTCAATAAAATGTTTAGACTATCATAAATTACATTTAGCTAGAAATTACACAAATAAACAAGGTATATATAATAACTAAGATTTTGTAAATTACTAGCGTCCTTTTTTGCCAACATAAAACATCGTTGACTTTTTTGTGGTTAATGCTAATGAGCCATTTAAACTATTTCTTGTAAAAATTTTCAACTTAATAACACTGTTAAAATAAAAGCAACGAAAAAAGCACTGCCCAGTTTCAATTACAAAATCTAACAGAAATCTGAATCAATTTTTTTTGTACATTTAGAAATTAATCAAAACGTAATTATTGCTACAAAATTTTTAAAAGACAGCCTTTAAAATATATCGAAAACCGTATGAATTTCAGGTTTAATCTTTTTTATTTTAAAAACGCCATATTAGAAAATAACGCTAAGCAGAACATTAGGTCGATTAAATTTATCCACTATCATAACTTCAATCAATTGGAAAAGAGCTTATTTTTTAACCAACGCACATAAAACTAACTTGAACACGTTTGTTACAGTTAATAAATTATTGTAAAGCACAAATGTAATAGCTTAGCCAGGATATTTTTAATTTTTTAGGCGAGTACTTGCGAATACAACAATTATTTCCCTCCATGTTTTATAGTACTAGAACTCACTTTCAAGCAACTTTAACAAATGCATATAAATCACCAGACCAAAACGAAAAAGAAAATTACCAATTTTGTAGAAAACGATTTGAAAAACTTAGGGTCTCTTGAAAAGTAGTACAACAATTTACGCTAAAGTACCTACCTAATTACTTGTAAATCGAATTTGTAAATTTTTGCGAGTTTCATCTTAGGCAAGCGAATGGTCCAAATACATATTATATTGCCTTTGAATGTTGTGATAGACGATTAGGATACATAATGCTTATTTTAAAATTTATTATTATATTGATA
This sequence comes from Parnassius smintheus behrii, assembly GCA_036936625.1. Classification (NCBI taxonomy): domain Eukaryota; kingdom Metazoa; phylum Arthropoda; class Insecta; order Lepidoptera; family Papilionidae; genus Parnassius; species Parnassius smintheus. The sequence goes on along the minus strand of JAUPFT010000017.1, from coordinate 38,582,857 downwards.
AAGTTGATTATTAAATTGACACATCTTCGTATTTAGAATATTAAATTGACTTTAGGCATTGCTTTTGTGGTGGTTTCGCTTATGATAACTGTTGGTTTATGTGAGGTGAACGGTCCACTTTCAAGTAACGTTTACGCCACACTAATCTCGTAATCTCATTAAGGGACGAACACTGATGAGATGTGAGACATTCAATGTTTATGGATGTAGGTTGAGGAGCATATCAGATTTTTTATGGAAAAGCACCTAAGAGTATTAGCTCCAGATCATATTATGTAGGATAATTTCTGGAATCTGTAGCGTAGAAAATGAAAAATTATATGAATATATAGATGCAAGGAGTTTAAAAACTAAAAAAGTTATAGTTAGGAAATTAATAATTTTTCCTTTTTTCATTTTTAATTTACTTACCATACACTTTCAAAAATTGTTTTGTTAAAACGTTTTCAAAAATTGTCTGTCAATTTTTTAGTATATATCGTAATTAGTTATATATAGAGCCATTCGTATATGAGGTGTGTTTTATGTGATGGTTTCATCGTTTTATTTTTCTTTATTAAATATTAATGTATTTTTCTTTATATAACTTTTGTTTTAATGTTTACTACAAATTCCAGAACTGTACCTACAATATTCCACTTAAGTTTCAAAGGCTCCTTAATCGATAACTACATTACTAAGGCGCTATCTCAACAAATGAAAATCGTGAAAACTCTATAAAATAATTTAACTTTATTCGAAGAAACGTTCAGAAAGTCTACACATTACCTACCTATGTCATCTCGTGGGTGGCCTTAGAGGCGACGGGGAGAAACTGAAACAGGAAAAAACAGCAGGAAACCAAAACCAAGAGTGGTTTAATTATGGCAAAATTCCACCTTTTAGGACTTATATAGGCTGAAATTAGATGAATGGATTGTTGGAGGGTTAAATAGTATTTTACGAATTGTAGACAGCGCCTTAGAAGTCAAATATTATTAACACATTTTAATATAATATATTAATTTTTTATATACTATCATTTATAAGCTGGGGAAATGGACGGATGGTATTTTGGTGTAAATGTGTAAATTTTTATTTTATAAATTTATTCGGAGTCAATAAATAAAAAATATTAAAATTAATGTCGTTTTTTTGATAATAATAATAATAAATCATTTTATTTTTTCTCTTCACAAAGGTATATAATTTCACATTATTTCTTAAATAATACGGTTGTAGATAATTTTGACCTTTGTGAGACACTGGTGTCCATACTAGGGTAATCCCTGTGTTATAGATCACTAGGCCCTAACCCTAACGGATAGCACGTATTACATTTTCAAAAATACTACAAGAGAAATACAAGAATAAGAAATATTTTAACAAGAAAAGATTCTATATTGTTTAATGGCGCTTAACCAAACAAATTTATATTTTCTCTAGATAAGATTTGATTGAATGTTGAGAAAGGTTCCACGTAGTAGTTTTCTTCTTTTTAAATTTATATTATTTTTTATTTATTAGATATTGCTGATTAACGTGGGATCTTTATTTACATTTAAGATGATAAACGAGCACATATTCCACCTCATAACAAGTGGTTGTTATGTCTCTTGAGACGTCTATCTATCCTCTGTTACGAATCATAATGCAGGTACGTTTTTACCCCTGAAGACTAGAATAGAACGCCTCGTTTCCAATAAAAAGGATCTTCTGTTCTCTACATCCTCCATACGAAACGTAGCAGCATTAATATGTCGTATCGGGCTGGTATAGTGTGAGATCGTAGTACTTTCCCGGTTGAGCCCGCCCATTTGTACTGTAACCTAATATAGCTGTAGCATGGCTCTGTCACGTATAAAACGAGCCTATCTTCTTGTAGGGATTCCTTTCTTTAATTGCTGGCTATTTGTGATTGAATATCACAACACCAGACTCTATCCCTATAGCATTGTTAACGTCACAAGTCTGGGTATTTTAGGCCTAATAAAGAATATTTTAAGTTTAAAAACAAACATTATACATTATGGTCTTCTTTGCATTTTCCATAGTCGTTTCTTACGACACTCACGGTACGAAAAGAGTTGATGGGTTTTCTTACATCATCACCGTTACAGTCTATCAAAAGTCCACCGCTTAACACAGGCCTCCACGATATGCAGTTATTACGATTTGCCATAATTTCCCCGCTTGACAGACGCCTTGGGTAGCGCTGTTTACTCTTAATTTTAGGATTTCATGAGGAAAACACTGCTGCTCATCTCCTGGGCTGCCTCTTAACACACAAGTGATATGTTCTTGCACTGCTACCACACGATCAATAAAACACATCACCACCTCACGGTAAATAATTTAAATGACTAATAAACAATTTCTTAAAATGCGCTTTGCCATCTTCAAATGCATTACTAATTATCATCAGGCGGGATAATACTCAGGCACATGCTTATATTAGTTAATGATGATGAGTATATGAAATTTAAAATTTAAATGATATACCACATTTAAAAAAAAAAGTAAGTCATTATCAGTTGAATAAAAGAAAACAGGAAGTCTATGGGTGCGTTTGGCAGAAAAAAGCGTTAGCAAGCGCTTGTAAGCAAAATGGCGATCGTAAGCGGTAAGCGCTGTCAAATCGTAAGTAGCTATTTCCCTCTAGGACACGAAGTTAGTTTCAACCGGGGAACCTAACCTAATATAAATATATGTTTGTAAAGTATTCATATTAAAAACTTACCAATCATGAATTTTTAATAACATGTATACGTTTATTCATGCCATTATATTACTTAAAACTAATATTGCATAAAACAACTTATAAACTCTACTTCAAAACAACAAATTAAATAAGCAAAATGGCGGATTGTGTGAGTGCTACTGAAGTTAGCAAACGTGTCCTGGCTGAAAACTGTTTAGCTTCGCCATTTTGCTTACAAGCACTTGATAGCGCTTTTTTCTGCCAAACGCAACCTATGGAAGTGTTTCAAAACCGTTTCCAATTTCAAATTAAAATTTATTATGTAATCTAATTTCTTTAGAGAAGACTTCTTAAATACTCAATTTAATGATCAAAGAGAAGACAGGTGGCAAGTTATTGATTGACCTGAGAAAATACGTTTAATTTAAAATGAACCGCTTCGCTATCAAGTCCGAATTTAATTAAAATTCTAAAAGATATTAAGAGCTATATTTATAGTACTAAGACTGTCTCTAAGTAACATTTTTAAAGTAAAAGCTAAGGGTCTGTAATAATTCGTAAAAAATAAATGTAATTAATTTACAATTCTGTAATAAATCAGGCCGGTGATTATGTGTGGTGAAGCATTTTAAGCTTACCGGGAGTTAATAAAAGGCATATTATTAGTGTTAATAAAATTGCTTGTATTTTTTTACTAAAAAAATCTGGTGAACCGGGTCGGTGAGAACTCTTCACTGTCTGCAGACATGTCAACGATGCTGAGTGGATATTCGGCGTAGAGAACCGTAGACACCAACTGCAAACCGGTTAAGGTCCAGAAACAGATTGCTGTGTGAAAATAAACAAATTATAAAGCCTCAATCCAGCGCCCGATCTCGAGCAAGTACCTCGAGGAGAAGTTTAAATACAAATTTAATTTTCAATTTAAAAAAAATTTATTAGATTAAAAGTAATTTGACTTTTAAATTGATTACGTAGCCCAGATTTGAATTAAACAATTATATAGAAAATTTTACGGCTGGATAAAAAACCAGTTGTGAATAAAAAACTCAACGTGGAACTTTAAATAATATGAGGTATTTTTTTCTTCTGTTTGTATTTTTTCTATAATTTTAGGAGCAATACTGATTAATTTTAAAAGTCTCCTGTTAAACCAATTCTCAGTTTTAGGAACTTGGCTATAAAGGCGACACTTTGCTCTTGTATTTGTGAGGAAACTTTCTCAAACACTCATGTTTGCCTTCAACGCTAAGAACGTAAAATTAGCATTTAAAATTAGAATTTACTATATCTTTGATCCCGGCGGGGATCAAACATAAGTAGCTCACTTACAATAAAATTTAGAGTGAGCGCTTAACCTCTGAGCTACCTACGCTATGGCAGGATATGTGTAAATTATTTTTTTAATAAATGAGCTAAAATCGAATGCAAGCCTGCAATCAAATTGAGACAAAGATATTAGCATACGTGACGTCTCCGAGGCGTAGTTGCCTAGCAATGAGTTGGAGCGCTAAGAGCCGTGGGTTCGAATCCCGCACGGAACAAGTGTTTATATGACCTACAATTAATTGTTTCGGGTATGGATGCTCGTCCTTGTGAAGTTTATGTATGTAAACCGAACCTACGATACAGGAAAAAATCCTAGAGTGGAGGTAACGTTTCTTTAGAAGAGAAAAAAAATGGGTTACATACCCACTGTTGTCCTATTGGACTAATACTAAACCCGAACACAGCAGAACAGATTAGGCTAGAATAGAATAGAGTAGAATATAATATAATAAAATGGAATAGAAGCGTAAAGCATGGAAGAGGATAGAATAGAATGTAATGATTTTTATTCAAATGTAGATTATTTCATAATACTTACTGATAATCATTTTTTTATTTACCACTGGTTCGGAAAATACCTCTGCCCTGGGAAAAGCGAGCAAGTAACCCAGCGAGATTATTAAATACTCGTTATCAGTAGAAATAGGTAAGATGGCGGTATGAACCCGGACCGACCTAGGCGAGTGGCAGTCGTTAGTAAAAGTAGTTCTAAAACTCCATGTACATAAGAAGCTTTTATTATACTCATAATAGGCTCTTAAAATCAATATTTTATATCAATCTTGCAAAATACACACGTAGAACTTTCTACAAAAGGAAAATTGTTTATATAGCATAAAAGAAATTACGTGTTAGACAGTTAAATAGTTGTTTTTTTCTTTTTCCGTTCGTGACAATACTAAATGCCAGAAAAGCTAACGTCGTAACAAAACTTTTCGTTAAAGTCACCGTGTCGCTTGTTATTTTCTAAAGGAGAACAATCGACCTATAGTAATGGTTTTAAAAAACATTGGCATAAAAGTTACATACTATTTTTCTTTCTATTATTTATTTAATAATGGGGATTATTATGAATTTCTCTGCGTAATAAAATTCGGAGAGGTAATATCAGTAGTTACGTTGTACCAGTTCTGGCGCACTTGTACAAAGGTTGTACCAGTTCTGGCGCACTGAGTCACAAGTACGACATTCGTCGACTCACGATCCTAAAAAAAAAAAAAAAAAAAAAAAGTTTTGGCATGCTCTGATCACGAATCTGCGGTCCATTTTTGCGTAGGATGCACGGTTCCGGAGATGTGCAGATCAATTAACTCTTATCTAATTGATATCCGCTGCGAGCCTCAAATGACGGTCATTAGCGCTCCATTGTTCTTATCTACCTATCTATTGTTCGTTCAATACCGTCATTATCTATTCTTCCTCAGCGTGGTGCTATTGTATTATACTCCTTTGTTCCTATCTACACTAATCTGACTCATTAATAAAACACATTAACCAATTTTGTTAAAATTTTTATTTATAAAATACGAAATCTTATTACTTATTATCTATAAAATAGGAGCGAAACATCTCATCCACTAACATATCGTTGTACAATGTGTTCTCTGTAAATATACTCGTAAAACTATGCATTGAACATCCCTGAAACTTATATAGCAAATACATTAAGCAATATTCGCCACAAACTGAAGTCCAATCAACATTCCAGTTCCATCTTTTACAATTTCGTACAGGTGCCCGTCCATATGAATCAAAATATTCACCGACGTCATTCGTATCGATATATAAAGCTACCCAATGTGACCCTGGTTTATCATCTGTACCCAAATTGCATATTACCTAGTCAGGTCATAAATTCTATCACATGTTTAATATAAAATAATTGAAACGAGTTTATTCATTATGTAACCATTTATATACCAAAATGAACTTAACAAAACATAGATTCTTATGACACTATAGTTTATTCAAAATGACTTCCGTAATTTTGAATACAGGCCTTCAAACTGCGCGGCCAGTAGTCTATCGCAGCACGAACGAGGTCCATGTCATATCGGCGGCTGCCTTAATCAAGGATGTCTTGAGTGACTCCAAATTGGGATGAGGCTTTGAGCACGCCTTTTCCTCCAAGTGTTGCCATATCTTGTAATCTAACGGATTCAAATCTGGACTGGTCTTTGTGTCGGATGAAGTCGATTTCACGCGCCGCCAGCCAGTCTTTTTTTTGTTTTTAAAGAACGTTACCTCCACACTAGGTTTTTCTCCTGTATCGTGGGGGCAGTTTACAGACACAAATTTCACAAGGACAAACATCCAAACTCGGAACAATTACTTGTAGGTCGTACAAATACTTGTTCCGTGCGGGATTCGAACCCGCGACCCCCAAGCGCAGCCACTCATTGCTAAGCCACTACGCCACGGAGCTGTCAAAAGTCTTGTGTGCTCTTCGCTCTATGAGCTGACGCCGAATCTTGTTGGAATACCCAGTGCCTGTTATTGAACATGGTATGAGAAACAGGTTACACAAGGTTCGTCAGGACTGTATTTTGATACACAACTGCATTCGTTTTTAACCTTTCTCACAAAAATGTACCTCTGTTAAGCCCCAATAAGAAACTCCCAACCACACCATGAGCGAGGATGGAAAAAGACCCCGTTGGACACGCGGAATACGGTTGCTCGCTTCTTCACTACTGTGTGCGTACACCTTATCATTTTGTTTGTTGTAGCTCTCTTCTACGGTAAAAAGTTTTTCATCCGAAAAAAGAATTTCCCGATATTTTTTTCCCGCGTACCGCTTCAACAAAGCGCGGCATCTCTTCAGTCTCAGATCCATTAGACGAGCATTCAAACGATGTCCTGTTTTTCTTCGATATGCCCGAAGCCCCAAGTTTTTTTTTTTTTTTATAGAAGAGGGGGCAAACGAGCATGCGGCTCACCTGATGTTAAGTGACTACCGCCGCCCATGATCAACCGCAACACCAGGAGTATTGCGGGTGCGTTGCCGGCCCTTTAGAAAGGAGTAAGCTCTTTTCTTGAAGGTCCCCAGGTCGTATCGGTCCGGAAAAATCGCCGATGATAAACTATTCCACAGAGAGGTTGTACGTGGAAGAAAACTCCTTGTGAAACGTACAGTGGTGGACCGCCAAGCATCCAGATGGTGTGGATGGTATCGGGACGTTTGCCGTGTCGTGCGTTCACGAAATTTGGCGGCTGGGATTAATCCGAACAATTCCTCAGAGCACTCCCCGTGATAGATGCGATAAAATACGCAAAGAGATGCAACATCTCTTCGCAACGCCAGTGAATCGAGCCGATCGGAAAGCACTCGGTCGTCGACGATTCGAGCCGCTCTGCGCTGGATGCGGTCAAGTGGAAGGAGCTGGTACTGGGGAGCCCCAGCCCAGAGATGGGAACAGTATTCCATGTGCGGCCGAACCTGCGCCTTGTAAAGTTGCAGGCGGTGTGCCGGCATGAAATACTGTCCCGCTCTGCTGAGCACGCCAAGCTTTTTAGAGGCCAATTTGGCCTTCCCTTCCAAGTGACCACGAAACTGCACGTCACTCGATATGTTGACGCCGAGGATTCCGATACTGGCTGAGGCAACAAGGGGAGTGCCTTGAAACTGAGGGGATACGACAAAGGGGTTCCTTTTAGCGGTTAACGCGCAAACTTGTGTCTTCTGGGGGTTAAACTGGACTAGATTTAGTCGTCCCCAATCCGAGACTCTGTTCAGCAAAGACTCGACTTCAGACACAAGTTTGTCCCGGCACTCGGAGACGTTTTCCCGAGAAATATTGGCTCGGCCGGTGTAAAGAGCATCACCAGTGCTGTCATCTGCATAGCAATGAATGTTACGGGTATGCAACATATCATTGACATGCAGAAGAAACAGCGTTGGCGATAGCACGCAGCCCTGTGGAACACCAGCATTAATAGGCTTGCAATCGGAGCTTGCACCGTCTACAACGACCTTGATGCTCCGATCTGCAAGAAAGCTGGTGATCCAATTGCACAATTTCTCGGGAAGCCCATAGGAAGGGAGCTTCGAATGAAGCGCTTTGTGCCAAACCCGATCGAAGGCCTTCGCAATGTCCAAACTAACGGCCAATGCCTCCCCCTTGAACTCTACTGCCTCCGCCCATCTGTGAGTGAGGTAGACCAGAAGATCACCAGCTGACCGACCACGGCGAAAACCGTATTGGCGGTCACTAATCAGCTGGTGATCATCAAGGTACCTCATGAGCTGGCAGTTTATAATGGACTCCATTGTTTTGGAGAACAAGGAGGTGATGGCGATTGGCCGGTAGTTGGACGGGTCTGAGCGGTCGCCTTTTTTAGGGATCGGGTGGACGAAAGCCGTCTTCCATGATTTTGGGACTACGCCTAGGGAGTAGGAGTACCGGAAAAGACGCGTTAAAACCGGTGCCAACTCTGGAGCACACGTCCTCAGCACAATTGGGGGGATTCCGTCAGGCCCACTCGACTTGTGGATGTCCAGGGAGAGGAGTGCTTTGCGAACCGAGCGCTGTGTGAACTGCACTTCCGGCATGGAGCACTCACACCGCGGGATGGTCGGCGGCGTACTCCCCCCGTCATCGAGAGTCGAGTTAGACGCAAAGAAGGAGCCTAGAAGATCGGCTTTCTCCTTTGCAGTATGGGCCAGTGAGTCGTCCTCCCTGTGCAGAGATGGAAGAGATGGCTAACAGAAATTCCCCTGGACAGCCTTGGCGAGAGACCAGAATGCACGGGTTCCAGAAGGAAGGCGAACTAGTTTCTCGCCAATTCTGCCTATGTGCTCTGACTTTGCCTTGGCAATGACTCTTTTGAAGGACCTAGAGGCGGAATTATACTTCTTTTTTAGAGCGCTGGTGTTTACATCCCGGGACGCTGATGCATCAACCCAGGCTTGGTAGCACTCCTGCTTATAGCATGATGCTATTTTACAGGAGCGACCAAACCATGGCTGAGATTTGCCTCCAATGGGCACCACAGAGGAAGGAATAAAAAGTTCCATACCCTGAAGTACCACATCAGTAACAGAATCCGCAACAACGTTGGGATCATCCGGCAAGAAGCAAACCCGCCCCCAAGGGTAGGATGCAAAGAAAGACCGCATCCCATCCCAATCGGCTGACCTATAGTGCCAAACACGGCGGCAGCCTGCAGAATGCAACCGCGATTTCAGCGTGAGTGGCACAACACTCCGGATCAGACAATGGTCCGAGGAGCCTAAAGGGGCGTCGACGGAAATCTGATATAAGTCCGGGTGAGAGGTCAGCAGAAGGTCCAACAGGGAAGGTGCATGATCCTCCACATCTGGAATCCGCGTAGGCGAAGTAACCAGTTGTGTCAGACCATATGCCAAGGCAAAATCATGAACAGATCTCCCCGCATGATCGGTTAAACGTGAACCGAGCCATTCGGCGTGATGGGCGTTAAAGTCGCCGAGGATCACGATCTCTGCAGAGGGGATCTGCTGTAGCAACGAATCTGCAGCCATTTGGACGTGGTCGAAGAGTCGGTCTGTTTCGGCATTATCGCTGTGGGACCTATAGAGGCACCCGTAGACGCGCGGATGGTCGTCGCTGTCTACGCGTAGCCAAAGGATGGACAGGTCCGAACCTTCAAGTCTGCCGAGGCGTCGAGAACAGATGTCCTCTCTGACGTAAACGCAAACTCCAGCCCGAGGCAAACTGGAACACTCCTTGTTCCAGTTTGTACCCCGGGTAGGAGAGATACGAAACATCAGCCGGAGAGGACACCTGCGTCTCGGTCAGAAAGAGCAGAGCCGGCCTCGCCGTCTCGAGATGGTAGTGGACGGCGTTTAGGTTGGAGTGAAGTCCCCTGATATTGCAGAAATTCACGGACAAGTCTTCATTTAACGCCGTGGTTCTGCTTAACCCCATCTGAAGGGCCAACAGTTTCTGCTTACGTTTGGGATTTCTTTGAATTCGCACCTTTACAGCTTTTATCACTGCTGGAGTCCTAATAAATCGAGGGCGACCACTTCTTGACCTGTCATCTACACTAGAGTCTTCATTGTATCGTTTGATGGTACGATAAACGAATCTTTTGGTTATATTCAAATTTTTCAGTATATCAAAAAATTTAATTGGCGCGTAATCGCAACTGCAACACGGTCTTTTTTAAGCGTCCACTCCATATGTAAAAATGAGTAAAATTCTAAAAAGTATACAGTTTCATTTTCATGAATAATTCGAATTCAATAAACTTTTTTGTGGCCAGCATTCTAAAAGAAAAGTTTTTACTGTGTGACAATACTTATGACCTGACTAGGTATATACGTTGGTACGTGGGTGTACATGGACAGTCTGTTAGCAGCATAAACATTATTTTCTAGACTGGGGTGAATCTTTTTCAGATGTTGTTGTACATCTAGTGTATCCATGATATTACTGCTATTAGTAGATTACTACAGTACAATCTACTCAATGACTAACATAGGAACGATCAATTATGTGATTTCTAAATATTAAATTGCATTTTTTCTGTTATACAAAACCTATTTGAGTCATCAATACACTGAATAAGACGCAACACGAAGAATGTGAGATAAGGTTGTTGACGCATAAAGTTATTATCAATGCTACTGTAGAAATTCTTTAGATTAGAATTATTACTTACCGGTACTATATAAGACCAAGCAACTGCAGTCATGGAGTTAGTGTATGGTCGTTTGACCGCAGTGTATCTATCAATAATACATTTGTGTTACTTCAACGCATCAAAGGCCATAGATGTAAGTGTTTAATCTATTGACAAACTTACTTTTCTTTCTGTTATTTTTTTACGTGTGTATGATTTTGAACGACAGGCCTGTTGGTCTAGTGGTTAGTGACCCTGACTGTTATGCCGGAGGTCGTGGGTTCGATTCCCACCCAGGACAAATGTTTGTGTGATGAGCACGATCATTTGTTCTGTGTCTGGGTGTAATTTATTTATAATATTTATGTATTTAGAAATATATAAGTATGTTTATCAGTTGTCTAGTACCCATAACACAAGCTCTGCTTAGCTTGGGACTAGATGGCGTTGTGTGATAGTTGTGGAATATTATTATTATTATTATTATTATTATTTAGTGTTAACAAATTATATTTAAATATTTTGTGTGTGTATATGATTAAGCCGTGGTAGCTCAGATGGTTAGCGCAAGCTGTAAATTTTACAGTACGTAACGCGGGTTCGATCCCCGCCGACACCAATTAAATTGTTAATTGCAATTTTAAGTGTTTATTCTATTGACACACTTACTTTTCTTTCTGTTATTTTCTTACGTATGTATGATTTAGTGTTAACAAATTATATTTAAATATTGTGTGTGTATATGATTAAGCCGTGGTAGCTCAGATGGTTAGCGCAAGCTGTAAATTTTACAGTACGTAACGCGGGTTCGATCCCCGCCGACACCAATTAAATTGTTAATTGCAATTTTAAGTGTTTATTCTATTGACACACTTACTTTTCTTTCTGTTATTTTCTTACGTGTGTATGATTTAGTGTTAACAAATTATATTTAAATATTGTGTGTGTATATGATTAAGCCGTGGTAGCTCAGATGGTTAGCGCAAGCTATAAATTTTACAGTACGTAACGCGGGTTCGATCCCCGCCGACACCAATTAAATTGTTAATTGCAATTTTAAGTGTTTATTCTATTGACACACTTACTTTTCTTTCTGTTATTTACTTACGTGTGTATGATTTAGTGTTAACAAATTATATTTAAATATTGTGTGTGTATATGATTAAGCCGTGGTAGCTCAGATGGTTAGCGCAAGCTGTAAATTCCACAGTACGCGACCCAGGTTCGAACCCCGCCGACACCACTTAAATTGTTAATTGCAATTTTAAGTGCTGATTTACCACGTGCTCGGCGGTGAAGGAAAACATCGTGAGGAAACCTGCATGTCTGAGAAAATTTCGAAGGCATGTGAAGTTCGCCAACACGCATTGAGACCGCGCCGCGGACATTTCCTAGCCATAAATACAAAGACAATAGCAGAAAGTAAAAAGTTAAAAAATACTTTTTTAACAATGAGAGTCATTACTTGATCATTAGTGAATGTGATTCTGTTTTCTTAAATTACAGGAAGAAAAGAGCAGAAGGAAGAAATGGGATGATGGGAAGTAATGAAGAATGAATTGTTATGTGAAGTTTGTTGGAACAAACATATTTTAGTCACGTGTAAATACTTTTAACATTTTGGTTCAAAATGACACAAAATCTAAAAAATATTAGATACATCATCGACATGGACGGATTTTACATTACATATCCTCATAAACATTTTCAATGTAGAGAAATGGCTATTCTAGACGTAAAACTATCTAATAAAAATGATTCGTTTATCGATCATTATTTGTTTCGGCCAAGTTATCCTTTCAATTATTTGTCGCCAAAAGACAAAAAAACTGTTCGTTATTGTGAAATACACGTGCACGGCATTCCATATTTTGATGTGACCGAAGAATTAAAATGTGCCTACAAACAAGAGAACATCATTCCCATACTAAATTGGTATATTAGAAATTTGTGCAAAGACGAAGTGATCGCATACAAAGGTGGTTCAACAGAAAAACAATTTTTAAAAATGTTGACGACGAATGATAGAATTTTTAATATATATATATATATATATATATATATATATATATATATATATATATATATATATATATATATATATATATATATATATATATATATATATATATATATATATATATATATATATATATTCTCCTAAATTTTTGTCTCTTTAGCTTATAATATATTGTGTTCCTGCAGAAATTTCTACGGTTTCTTTCCAAAAACAAACTACTTATTAAAATATATCATATAAAATCTTATAAATGAGTTCTAAAAATCATTTCAATAAAATGTTTAGACTATCATAAATTACATTTAGCTAGAAATTACACAAATAAACAAGGTATATATAATAACTAAGATTTTGTAAATTACTAGCGTCCTTTTTTGCCAACATAAAACATCGTTGACTTTTTTGTGGTTAATGCTAATGAGCCATTTAAACTATTTCTTGTAAAAATTTTCAACTTAATAACACTGTTAAAATAAAAGCAACGAAAAAAGCACTGCCCAGTTTCAATTACAAAATCTAACAGAAATCTGAATCAATTTTTTTTGTACATTTAGAAATTAATCAAAACGTAATTATTGCTACAAAATTTTTAAAAGACAGCCTTTAAAATATATCGAAAACCGTATGAATTTCAGGTTTAATCTTTTTTATTTTAAAAACGCCATATTAGAAAATAACGCTAAGCAGAACATTAGGTCGATTAAATTTATCCACTATCATAACTTCAATCAATTGGAAAAGAGCTTATTTTTTAACCAACGCACATAAAACTAACTTGAACACGTTTGTTACAGTTAATAAATTATTGTAAAGCACAAATGTAATAGCTTAGCCAGGATATTTTTAATTTTTTAGGCGAGTACTTGCGAATACAACAATTATTTCCCTCCATGTTTTATAGTACTAGAACTCACTTTCAAGCAACTTTAACAAATGCATATAAATCACCAGACCAAAACGAAAAAGAAAATTACCAATTTTGTAGAAAACGATTTGAAAAACTTAGGGTCTCTTGAAAAGTAGTACAACAATTTACGCTAAAGTACCTACCTAATTACTTGTAAATCGAATTTGTAAATTTTTGCGAGTTTCATCTTAGGCAAGCGAATGGTCCAAATACATATTATATTGCCTTTGAATGTTGTGATAGACGATTAGGATACATAATGCTTATTTTAAAATTTATTATTATATTGATAAAGTTGATTATTAAATTGACACATCTTCGTATTTAGAATATTAAATTGACTTTAGGCATTGCTTTTGTGGTGGTTTCGCTTATGATAACTGTTGGTTTATGTGAGGTGAACGGTCCACTTTCAAGTAACGTTTACGCCACACTAATCTCGTAATCTCATTAAGGGACGAACACTGATGAGATGTGAGACATTCAATGTTTATGGATGTAGGTTGAGGAGCATATCAGATTTTTTATGGAAAAGCACCTAAGAGTATTAGCTCCAGATCATATTATGTAGGATAATTTCTGGAATCTGTAGCGTAGAAAATGAAAAATTATATGAATATATAGATGCAAGGAGTTTAAAAACTAAAAAAGTTATAGTTAGGAAATTAATAATTTTTCCTTTTTTCATTTTTAATTTACTTACCATACACTTTCAAAAATTGTTTTGTTAAAACGTTTTCAAAAATTGTCTGTCAATTTTTTAGTATATATCGTAATTAGTTATATATAGAGCCATTCGTATATGAGGTGTGTTTTATGTGATGGTTTCATCGTTTTATTTTTCTTTATTAAATATTAATGTATTTTTCTTTATATAACTTTTGTTTTAATGTTTACTACAAATTCCAGAACTGTACCTACAATATTCCACTTAAGTTTCAAAGGCTCCTTAATCGATAACTACATTACTAAGGCGCTATCTCAACAAATGAAAATCGTGAAAACTCTATAAAATAATTTAACTTTATTCGAAGAAACGTTCAGAAAGTCTACACATTACCTACCTATGTCATCTCGTGGGTGGCCTTAGAGGCGACGGGGAGAAACTGAAACAGGAAAAAACAGCAGGAAACCAAAACCAAGAGTGGTTTAATTATGGCAAAATTCCACCTTTTAGGACTTATATAGGCTGAAATTAGATGAATGGATTGTTGGAGGGTTAAATAGTATTTTACGAATTGTAGACAGCGCCTTAGAAGTCAAATATTATTAACACATTTTAATATAATATATTAATTTTTTATATACTATCATTTATAAGCTGGGGAAATGGACGGATGGTATTTTGGTGTAAATGTGTAAATTTTTATTTTATAAATTTATTCGGAGTCAATAAATAAAAAATATTAAAATTAATGTCGTTTTTTTGATAATAATAATAATAAATCATTTTATTTTTTCTCTTCACAAAGGTATATAATTTCACATTATTTCTTAAATAATACGGTTGTAGATAATTTTGACCTTTGTGAGACACTGGTGTCCATACTAGGGTAATCCCTGTGTTATAGATCACTAGGCCCTAACCCTAACGGATAGCACGTATTACATTTTCAAAAATACTACAAGAGAAATACAAGAATAAGAAATATTTTAACAAGAAAAGATTCTATATTGTTTAATGGCGCTTAACCAAACAAATTTATATTTTCTCTAGATAAGATTTGATTGAATGTTGAGAAAGGTTCCACGTAGTAGTTTTCTTCTTTTTAAATTTATATTATTTTTTATTTATTAGATATTGCTGATTAACGTGGGATCTTTATTTACATTTAAGATGATAAACGAGCACATATTCCACCTCATAACAAGTGGTTGTTATGTCTCTTGAGACGTCTATCTATCCTCTGTTACGAATCATAATGCAGGTACGTTTTTACCCCTGAAGACTAGAATAGAACGCCTCGTTTCCAATAAAAAGGATCTTCTGTTCTCTACATCCTCCATACGAAACGTAGCAGCATTAATATGTCGTATCGGGCTGGTATAGTGTGAGATCGTAGTACTTTCCCGGTTGAGCCCGCCCATTTGTACTGTAACCTAATATAGCTGTAGCATGGCTCTGTCACGTATAAAACGAGCCTATCTTCTTGTAGGGATTCCTTTCTTTAATTGCTGGCTATTTGTGATTGAATATCACAACACCAGACTCTATCCCTATAGCATTGTTAACGTCACAAGTCTGGGTATTTTAGGCCTAATAAAGAATATTTTAAGTTTAAAAACAAACATTATACATTATGGTCTTCTTTGCATTTTCCATAGTCGTTTCTTACGACACTCACGGTACGAAAAGAGTTGATGGGTTTTCTTACATCATCACCGTTACAGTCTATCAAAAGTCCACCGCTTAACACAGGCCTCCACGATATGCAGTTATTACGATTTGCCATAATTTCCCCGCTTGACAGACGCCTTGGGTAGCGCTGTTTACTCTTAATTTTAGGATTTCATGAGGAAAACACTGCTGCTCATCTCCTGGGCTGCCTCTTAACACACAAGTGATATGTTCTTGCACTGCTACCACACGATCAATAAAACACATCACCACCTCACGGTAAATAATTTAAATGACTAATAAACAATTTCTTAAAATGCGCTTTGCCATCTTCAAATGCATTACTAATTATCATCAGGCGGGATAATACTCAGGCACATGCTTATATTAGTTAATGATGATGAGTATATGAAATTTAAAATTTAAATGATATACCACATTTAAAAAAAAAAGTAAGTCATTATCAGTTGAATAAAAGAAAACAGGAAGTCTATGGGTGCGTTTGGCAGAAAAAAGCGTTAGCAAGCGCTTGTAAGCAAAATGGCGATCGTAAGCGGTAAGCGCTGTCAAATCGTAAGTAGCTATTTCCCTCTAGGACACGAAGTTAGTTTCAACCGGGGAACCTAACCTAATATAAATATATGTTTGTAAAGTATTCATATTAAAAACTTACCAATCATGAATTTTTAATAACATGTATACGTTTATTCATGCCATTATATTACTTAAAACTAATATTGCATAAAACAACTTATAAACTCTACTTCAAAACAACAAATTAAATAAGCAAAATGGCGGATTGTGTGAGTGCTACTGAAGTTAGCAAACGTGTCCTGGCTGAAAACTGTTTAGCTTCGCCATTTTGCTTACAAGCACTTGATAGCGCTTTTTTCTGCCAAACGCAACCTATGGAAGTGTTTCAAAACCGTTTCCAATTTCAAATTAAAATTTATTATGTAATCTAATTTCTTTAGAGAAGACTTCTTAAATACTCAATTTAATGATCAAAGAGAAGACAGGTGGCAAGTTATTGATTGACCTGAGAAAATACGTTTAATTTAAAATGAACCGCTTCGCTATCAAGTCCGAATTTAATTAAAATTCTAAAAGATATTAAGAGCTATATTTATAGTACTAAGACTGTCTCTAAGTAACATTTTTAAAGTAAAAGCTAAGGGTCTGTAATAATTCGTAAAAAATAAATGTAATTAATTTACAATTCTGTAATAAATCAGGCCGGTGATTATGTGTGGTGAAGCATTTTAAGCTTACCGGGAGTTAATAAAAGGCATATTATTAGTGTTAATAAAATTGCTTGTATTTTTTTACTAAAAAAATCTGGTGAACCGGGTCGGTGAGAACTCTTCACTGTCTGCAGACATGTCAACGATGCTGAGTGGATATTCGGCGTAGAGAACCGTAGACACCAACTGCAAACCGGTTAAGGTCCAGAAACAGATTGCTGTGTGAAAATAAACAAATTATAAAGCCTCAATCCAGCGCCCGATCTCGAGCAAGTACCTCGAGGAGAAGTTTAAATACAAATTTAATTTTCAATTTAAAAAAAATTTATTAGATTAAAAGTAATTTGACTTTTAAATTGATTACGTAGCCCAGATTTGAATTAAACAATTATATAGAAAATTTTACGGCTGGATAAAAAACCAGTTGTGAATAAAAAACTCAACGTGGAACTTTAAATAATATGAGGTATTTTTTTCTTCTGTTTGTATTTTTTCTATAATTTTAGGAGCAATACTGATTAATTTTAAAAGTCTCCTGTTAAACCAATTCTCAGTTTTAGGAACTTGGCTATAAAGGCGACACTTTGCTCTTGTATTTGTGAGGAAACTTTCTCAAACACTCATGTTTGCCTTCAACGCTAAGAACGTAAAATTAGCATTTAAAATTAGAATTTACTATATCTTTGATCCCGGCGGGGATCAAACATAAGTAGCTCACTTACAATAAAATTTAGAGTGAGCGCTTAACCTCTGAGCTACCTACGCTATGGCAGGATATGTGTAAATTATTTTTTTAATAAATGAGCTAAAATCGAATGCAAGCCTGCAATCAAATTGAGACAAAGATATTAGCATACGTGACGTCTCCGAGGCGTAGTTGCCTAGCAATGAGTTGGAGCGCTAAGAGCCGTGGGTTCGAATCCCGCACGGAACAAGTGTTTATATGACCTACAATTAATTGTTTCGGGTATGGATGCTCGTCCTTGTGAAGTTTATGTATGTAAACCGAACCTACGATACAGGAAAAAATCCTAGAGTGGAGGTAACGTTTCTTTAGAAGAGAAAAAAAATGGGTTACATACCCACTGTTGTCCTATTGGACTAATACTAAACCCGAACACAGCAGAACAGATTAGGCTAGAATAGAATAGAGTAGAATATAATATAATAAAATGGAATAGAAGCGTAAAGCATGGAAGAGGATAGAATAGAATGTAATGATTTTTATTCAAATATAGATTATTTCATAATACTTACTGATAATCATTTTTTTATTTACCACTGGTTCGGAAAATACCTCTGCCCTGGGAAAAGCGAGCAAGTAACCCAGCGAGATTATTAAATACTCGTTATCAGTAGAAATAGGTAAGATGGCGGTATGAACCCGGACCGACCTAGGCGAGTGGCAGTCGTTAGTAAAAGTAGTTCTAAAACTCCATGTACATAAGAAGCTTTTATTATACTCATAATAGGCTCTTAAAATCAATATTTTATATCAATCTTGCAAAATACACACGTAGAACTTTCTACAAAAGGAAAATTGTTTATATAGCATAAAAGAAATTACGTGTTAGACAGTTAAATAGTTGTTTTTTTCTTTTTCCGTTCGTGACAATACTAAATGCCAGAAAAGCTAACGTCGTAACAAAACTTTTCGTTAAAGTCACCGTGTCGCTTGTTATTTTCTAAAGGAGAACAATCGACCTATAGTAATGGTTTTAAAAAACATTGGCATAAAAGTTACATACTATTTTTCTTTCTATTATTTATTTAATAATGGGGATTATTATGAATTTCTCTGCGTAATAAAATTCGGAGAGGTAATATCAGTAGTTACGTTGTACCAGTTCTGGCGCACTTGTACAAAGGTTGTACCAGTTCTGGCGCACTGAGTCACAAGTACGACATTCGTCGACTCACGATCCTAAAAAAAAAAAAAAAAAAAAAAGTTTTGGCATGCTCTGATCACGAATCTGCGGTCCATTTTTGCGTAGGATGCACGGTTCCGGAGATGTGCAGATCAATTAACTCTTATCTAATTGATATCCGCTGCGAGCCTCAAATGACGGTCATTAGCGCTCCATTGTTCTTATCTACCTATCTATTGTTCGTTCAATACCGTCATTATCTATTCTTCCTCAGCGTGGTGCTATTGTATTATACTCCTTTGTTCCTATCTACACTAATCTGACTCATTAATAAAACACATTAACCAATTTTGTTAAAATTTTTATTTATAAAATACGAAATCTTATTACTTATTATCTATAAAATAGGAGCGAAACATCTCATCCACTAACATATCGTTGTACAATGTGTTCTCTGTAAATATACTCGTAAAACTATGCATTGAACATCCCTGAAACTTATATAGCAAATACATTAAGCAATATTCGCCACAAACTGAAGTCCAATCAACATTCCAGTTCCATCTTTTACAATTTCGTACAGGTGCCCGTCCATATGAATCAAAATATTCACCGACGTCATTCGTATCGATATATAAAGCTACCCAATGTGACCCTGGTTTATCATCTGTACCCAAATTGCATATTACCTAGTCAGGTCATAAATTCTATCACATGTTTAATATAAAATAATTGAAACGAGTTTATTCATTATGTAACCATTTATATACCAAAATGAACTTAACAAAACATAGATTCTTATGACACTATAGTTTATTCAAAATGACTTCCGTAATTTTGAATACAGGCCTTCAAACTGCGCGGCCAGTAGTCTATCGCAGCACGAACGAGGTCCATGTCATATCGGCGGCTGCCTTAATCAAGGATGTCTTGAGTGACTCCAAATTGGGATGAGGCTTTGAGCACGCCTTTTCCTCCAAGTGTTGCCATATCTTGTAATCTAACGGATTCAAATCTGGACTGGTCTTTGTGTCGGATGAAGTCGATTTCACGCGCCGCCAGCCAGTCTTTTTTTTGTTTTTAAAGAACGTTACCTCCACACTAGGTTTTTCTCCTGTATCGTGGGGGCAGTTTACAGACACAAATTTCACAAGGACAAACATCCAAACTCGGAACAATTACTTGTAGGTCGTACAAATACTTGTTCCGTGCGGGATTCGAACCCGCGACCCCCAAGCGCAGCCACTCATTGCTAAGCCACTACGCCACGGAGCTGTCAAAAGTCTTGTGTGCTCTTCGCTCTATGAGCTGACGCCGAATCTTGTTGGAATACCCAGTGCCTGTTATTGAACATGGTATGAGAAACAGGTTACACAAGGTTCGTCAGGACTGTATTTTGATACACAACTGCATTCGTTTTTAACCTTTCTCACAAAAATGTACCTCTGTTAAGCCCCAATAAGAAACTCCCAACCACACCATGAGCGAGGATGGAAAAAGACCCCGTTGGACACGCGGAATACGGTTGCTCGCTTCTTCACTACTGTGTGCGTACACCTTATCATTTTGTTTGTTGTAGCTCTCTTCTACGGTAAAAAGTTTTTCATCCGAAAAAAGAATTTCCCGATATTTTTTTCCCGCGTACCGCTTCAACAAAGCGCGGCATCTCTTCAGTCTCAGATCCATTAGACGAGCATTCAAACGATGTCCTGTTTTTCTTCGATATGCCCGAAGCCCCAAGTTTTTTTTTTTTTTATAGAAGAGGGGGCAAACGAGCATGCGGCTCACCTGATGTTAAGTGACTACCGCCGCCCATGATCAACCGCAACACCAGGAGTATTGCGGGTGCGTTGCCGGCCCTTTAGAAAGGAGTAAGCTCTTTTCTTGAAGGTCCCCAGGTCGTATCGGTCCGGAAAAATCGCCGATGATAAACTATTCCACAGAGAGGTTGTACGTGGAAGAAAACTCCTTGTGAAACGTACAGTGGTGGACCGCCAAGCATCCAGATGGTGTGGATGGTATCGGGACGTTTGCCGTGTCGTGCGTTCACGAAATTTGGCGGCTGGGATTAATCCGAACAATTCCTCAGAGCACTCCCCGTGATAGATGCGATAAAATACGCAAAGAGATGCAACATCTCTTCGCAACGCCAGTGAATCGAGCCGATCGGAAAGCACTCGGTCGTCGACGATTCGAGCCGCTCTGCGCTGGATGCGGTCAAGTGGAAGGAGCTGGTACTGGGGAGCCCCAGCCCAGAGATGGGAACAGTATTCCATGTGCGGCCGAACCTGCGCCTTGTAAAGTTGCAGGCGGTGTGCCGGCATGAAATACTGTCCCGCTCTGCTGAGCACGCCAAGCTTTTTAGAGGCCAATTTGGCCTTCCCTTCCAAGTGACCACGAAACTGCACGTCACTCGATATGTTGACGCCGAGGATTCCGATACTGGCTGAGGCAACAAGGGGAGTGCCTTGAAACTGAGGGGATACGACAAAGGGGTTCCTTTTAGCGGTTAACGCGCAAACTTGTGTCTTCTGGGGGTTAAACTGGACTAGATTTAGTCGTCCCCAATCCGAGACTCTGTTCAGCAAAGACTCGACTTCAGACACAAGTTTGTCCCGGCACTCGGAGACGTTTTCCCGAGAAATATTGGCTCGGCCGGTGTAAAGAGCATCACCAGTGCTGTCATCTGCATAGCAATGAATGTTACGGGTATGCAACATATCATTGACATGCAGAAGAAACAGCGTTGGCGATAGCACGCAGCCCTGTAGAACACCAGCATTAATAGGCTTGCAATCGGAGCTTGCACCGTCTACAACGACCTTGATGCTCCGATCTGCAAGAAAGCTGGTGATCCAATTGCACAATTTCTCGGGAAGCCCATAGGAAGGGAGCTTCGAATGAAGCGCTTTGTGCCAAACCCGATCGAAGGCCTTCGCAATGTCCAAACTAACGGCCAATGCCTCCCCCTTGAACTCTACTGCCTCCGCCCATCTGTGAGTGAGGTAGACCAGAAGATCACCAGCTGACCGACCACGGCGAAAACCGTATTGGCGGTCACTAATCAGCTGGTGATCCTCAAGGTACCTCATGAGCTGGCAGTTTACAGTGGACTCCATTGTTTTGGAGAACAAGGAGGTGATGGCGATTGGCCGGTAGTTGGACGGGTCTGAGCGGTCGCCTTTTTTAGGGATCGGGTGGACGAAAGCCGTCTTCCACGATTTTGGGACTACGCCTAGGGAGTAGGAGTACCGGAAAAGACGCGTTAAAACCGGTGCCAACTCTGGAGCACACGTCCTCAGCACAATTGGGGGGATTCCGTCAGGCCCACTCGACTTGTGGATGTCCAGGGAGAGGAGTGCTTAGCGAACCGAGCGCTGTGTGAACTGCACTTCCGGCATGGAGCACTCACACCGCGGGATGGTCGGCGGCGTACTCCCCCCGTCATCGAGAGTCGAGTTAGACGCAAAGAAGGAGCCTAGAAGATCGGCTTTCTCCTTTGCAGTATGGGCCAGTGAGTCGTCCTCCCTGTGCAGAGATGGAAGAGATGGCTAACAGAAATTCCCCTGGACAGCCTTGGCGAGAGACCAGAATGCACGGGTTCCAGAAGGAAGGCGAACTAGTTTCTCGCCAATTCTGCCTATGTGCTCTGACTTTGCCTTGGCAATGACTCTTTTGAAGGACCTAGAGGCGGAATTATACTTCTTTTTTAGAGCGCTGGTGTTTACATCCCGGGACGCTGATGCATCAACCCAGGCTTGGTAGCACTCCTGCTTATAGCATGATGCTATTTTACAGGAGCGACCAAACCATGGCTGAGATTTGCCTCCAATGGGCACCACAGAGGAAGGAATAAAAAGTTCCATACCCTGAAGTACCACATCAGTAACAGAATCCGCAACAACGTTGGGATCATCCGGCAAGAAGCAAACCCGCCCCCAAGGGTAGGATGCAAAGAAAGACCGCATCCCATCCCAATCGGCTGACCTATAGTGCCAAACACGGCGGCAGCCTGCAGAATGCAACCGCGATTTCAGCGTGAGTGGCACAACACTCCGGATCAGACAATGGTCCGAGGAGCCTAAAGGGGCGTCGACGGAAATCTGATATAAGTCCGGGTGAGAGGTCAGCAGAAGGTCCAACAGGGAAGGTGCATGATCCTCCACATCTGGAATCCGCGTAGGCGAAGTAACCAGTTGTGTCAGACCATATGCCAAGGCAAAATCATGAACAGATCTCCCCGCATGATCGGTTAAACGTGAACCGAGCCATTCGGCGTGATGGGCGTTAAAGTCGCCGAGGATCACGATCTCTGCAGAGGGGATCTGCTGTAGCAACGAATCTGCAGCCATTTGGACGTGGTCGAAGAGTCGGTCTGTTTCGGCATTATCGCTGTGGGACCTATAGAGGCACCCGTAGACGCGCGGATGGTCGTCGCTGTCTACGCGTAGCCAAAGGATGGACAGGTCCGAACCTTCAAGTCTGCCGAGGCGTCGAGAACAGATGTCCTCTCTGACGTAAACGCAAACTCCAGCCCGAGGCAAACTGGAACACTCCTTGTTCCAGTTTGTACCCCGGGTAGGAGAGATACGAAACATCAGCCGGAGAGGACACCTGCGTCTCGGTCAGAAAGAGCAGAGCCGGCCTCGCCGTCTCGAGATGGTAGTGGACGGCGTTTAGGTTGGAGTGAAGTCCCCTGATATTGCAGAAATTCACGGACAAGTCTTCATTTAACGCCGTGGTTCTGCTTAACCCCATCTGAAGGGCCAACAGTTTCTGCTTACGTTTGGGATTTCTTTGAATTCGCACCTTTACAGCTTTTATCACTGCTGGAGTCCTAATAAATCGAGGGCGACCACTTCTTGACCTGTCATCTACACTAGAGTCTTCATTGTATCGTTTGATGGTACGATAAACGAATCTTTTGGTTATATTCAAATTTTTCAGTATATCAAAAAATTTAATTGGCGCGTAATCGCAACTGCAACACGGTCTTTTTTAAGCGTCCACTCCATATGTAAAAATGAGTAAAATTCTAAAAAGTATACAGTTTCATTTTCATGAATAATTCGAATTCAATAAACTTTTTTCTGGCCAGCATTCTAAAAGAAAAGTTTTTACTGTGTGACAATACTTATGACCTGACTAGGTATATACGTTGGTACGTGGGTGTACATGGACAGTCTGTTAGCAGCATAAACATTATTTTCTAGACTGGGGTGAATCTTTTTCAGATGTTGTTGTACATCTAGTGTATCCATGATATTACTGCTATTAGTAGATTACTACAGTACAATCTACTCAATGACTAACATAGGAACGATCAATTATGTGATTTCTAAATATTAAATTGCATTTTTTCTGTTATACAAAACCTATTTGAGTCATCAATACACTGAATAAGACGCAACACGAAGAATGTGAGATAAGGTTGTTGACGCATAAAGTTATTATCAATGCTACTGTAGAAATTCTTTAGATTAGAATTATTACTTACCGGTACTATATAAGACCAAGCAACTGCAGTCATGGAGTTAGTGTATGGTCGTTTGACCGCAGTGTATCTATCAATAATACATTTGTGTTACTTCAACGCATCAAAGGCCATAGATGTAAGTGTTTAATCTATTGACAAACTTACTTTTCTTTCTGTTATTTTTTTACGTGTGTATGATTTTGAACGACAGGCCTGTTGGTCTAGTGGTTAGTGACCCTGACTGTTATGCCGGAGGTCGTGGGTTCGATTCCCACCCAGGACAAATGTTTGTGTGATGAGCACGATCATTTGTTCTGTGTCTGGGTGTAATTTATTTATAATATTTATGTATTTAGAAATATATAAGTATGTTTATCAGTTGTCTAGTACCCATAACACAAGCTCTGCTTAGCTTGGGACTAGATGGCGTTGTGTGATAGTTGTGGAATATTATTATTATTATTATTATTATTATTTAGTGTTAACAAATTATATTTAAATATTTTGTGTGTGTATATGATTAAGCCGTGGTAGCTCAGATGGTTAGCGCAAGCTGTAAATTTTACAGTACGTAACGCGGGTTTGATCCCCGCCGACACCAATTAAATTGTTAATTGCAA
Source organism: Parnassius smintheus behrii (assembly GCA_036936625.1). Lineage (NCBI taxonomy): Eukaryota > Metazoa > Arthropoda > Insecta > Lepidoptera > Papilionidae > Parnassius > Parnassius smintheus. The sequence goes on along the minus strand of JAUPFT010000017.1, from coordinate 38,557,766 downwards.
TTTTAAGTGTTTATTCTATTGACACACTTACTTTTCTTTCTGTTATTTTCTTACGTATGTATGATTTAGTGTTAACAAATTATATTTAAATATTGTGTGTGTATATGATTAAGCCGTGGTAGCTCAGATGGTTAGCGCAAGCTGTAAATTTTACAGTACGTAACGCGGGTTCGATCCCCGCCGACACCAATTAAATTGTTAATTGCAATTTTAAGTGTTTATTCTATTGACACACTTACTTTTCTTTCTGTTATTTTCTTACGTGTGTATGATTTAGTGTTAACAAATTATATTTAAATATTGTGTGTGTATATGATTAAGCCGTGGTAGCTCAGATGGTTAGCGCAAGCTATAAATTTTACAGTACGTAACGCGGGTTCGATCCCCGCCGACACCAATTAAATTGTTAATTGCAATTTTAAGTGTTTATTCTATTGACACACTTACTTTTCTTTCTGTTATTTACTTACGTGTGTATGATTTAGTGTTAACAAATTATATTTAAATATTGTGTGTGTATATGATTAAGCCGTGGTAGCTCAGATGGTTAGCGCAAGCTGTAAATTCCACAGTACGCGGCCCAGGTTCGAACCCCGCCGACACCACTTAAATTGTTAATTGCAATTTTAAGTGCTGATTTACCACGTGCTCGGCGGTGAAGGAAAACATCGTGAGGAAACCTGCATGTCTGAGAAAATTTCGAAGGCATGTGAAGTTCGCCAACACGCATTGAGACCGCGCCGCGGACATTTCCTAGCCATAAATACAAAGACAATAGCAGAAAGTAAAAAGTTAAAAAATACTTTTTTAACAATGAGAGTCATTACTTGATCATTAGTGAATGTGATTCTGTTTTCTTAAATTACAGGAAGAAAAGAGCAGAAGGAAGAAATGGGATGATGGGAAGTAATGAAGAATGAATTGTTATGTGAAGTTTGTTGGAACAAACATATTTTAGTCACGTGTAAATACTTTTAACATTTTGGTTCAAAATGACACAAAATCTAAAAAATATTAGATACATCATCGACATGGACGGATTTTACATTACATATCCTCATAAACATTTTCAATGTAGAGAAATGGCTATTCTAGACGTAAAACTATCTAATAAAAATGATTCGTTTATCGATCATTATTTGTTTCGGCCAAGTTATCCTTTCAATTGTTTGTCGCCAAAAGACAAAAAAACTGTTCGTTATTGTGAAATACACGTGCACGGCATTCCATATTTTGATGTGACCGAAGAATTAAAATGTGCCTACAAACAAGAGAACATCATTCCCATACTAAATTGGTATATTAGAAATTTGTGCAAAGACGAAGTGATCGCATACAAAGGTGGTTCAACAGAAAAACAATTTTTAAAAATGTTGACGACGAATGATAGAATTTTTAATATTGAAGAATACAAATGTCCAAAATACAATGATTTGGTAAATGTCATAAATTTAAACAAACGTTGTGTGTGTAATAATCATATATTTGCAAAAAATAAACACAAAATTTTACATTGTTCTTGTGACGAAGTGTGGGTTTTTTACAAGTGGTTATTACTTGAAAATAAAATTTTAAATTGATCATAAATTTTCTTTGATTTCCCAAAAACATTAGTTATAGTATACTTTATAACACAAAATTGGTTCAACAGAAAAACAATTTTTAAAAATGTTGACGACGAATGATAGAATTTTTAATATTGAAGAATACAAATGTCTAAAATACAATGATTTGGTAAATGTCATAAATTTAAACAAACGTTATGTGTGTAATAATCATATATTTGCAAAAAATAAACACAAAATTTTACATTGTTCTTGTGACGAAGTGTGGGTTTTTTACAAGTGGTTATTACTTGAAAATAAAATTTTAAATTAATCATAAATTTTGTTTGATTTCCCAAAAACATTAGTTATAGTATACTATATAATACAAAATTGGTTCAATAGAAAAACAATTTTTAAAAATGTTGACGACGAATGATAGAATTTTTAATATTGAAGAATACAAATGTCCAAAATACAATGATTTGGTAAATGTCATAAATTTAAACAAACTTTGGGTGTGTAATAATCATATATTTGCAAAAAATAAACACAAAATTTTACATTGTTCTTGTGACGAAGTGTGGGTTTTTTACAAGTGGTTATTACTTGAAAATAAAATTTTAAATTAATCATAAATTTTGTTTGATTTCCCAAAAACATTAGTTATAGTGTACTATATAATACAAAATTGGTTCAACAGAAAAACAATTTTTAAAAATGTTGACGACGAATGTTAGAATTTTTAATATTGAAGAATACAAATGTCCAAAATACAATGATTTGGTTAATTTCATAAATTTAAAAAAACGTTATGTGTGTAATAATCATATATTTGCAAAAAATAAACACAAAATTTTACATTGTTCTTGTGAAGAAATGTGGGTTTTTTACAAGTGGTTATTACTTGAAAATAAAATTTTAAATTAATCATAAATTTTATTTGATTTCCCAAAAACATTAGTTATAGTATACTATATAATACAAAATTGGTTCAACAGAAAAACAATTTTTAAAAATGTTGACGACGAATGTTAGAATTTTTAATATTGAAGAATACAAATGTCCAAAATACAATGATTTGGTAAATGTCATAAATTTAAACAAACGTTATGTGTGTAATAATCATATATTTGCAAAAAAATAATCACAAAATTTTACATTGTTCTTGTGACGAAGTGTGGGATTTTTACAAGTGGTTATTGCTGGAAAATAAAATTTTAAATTAATCATAAATTTTGTTTGAATTGTTTACACCAACACTTTCATTTTTTATTTTTCACCTTAGAACTTTAGACGTGTAATGTTTCACTTTATACGTCCGTGTACTGCTATTGTGGCAGGACCAAGTGTATGTGGGAAGTCAAATTTTGTAACAAATTTCATAAAAACTATCACTCGTCGTCAACATTTTTAAAAATTGTTTCTCTGTTGAACCAATTTTGTATTATATAGTATACTATAACTAATGTTTTTGGGAAATCAAACAAAATTTATGATTAATTTAAAATTTTATTTTCAAGTAATAACCACTTGTAAAAAACCCACACTTCGTCACAAGAACAATGTAAAATTTTGTGTTTATTTTTTGCAAATATATGATTATTACACACACAACGTTTGTTTAAATTTATGACATTTACCAGTAAAACAAACTTCACATAACAATTCATTCTTCATTACTTCCCATCATCCCATTTCTTCCTTCTGCTCTTTTCTTCCTGTAATTTAAGAAAACAGAATCACATTCACTAATGATCAAGTAATGACTCTCATTGTTAAAAAAGTATTTTTTAACTTTTTACTTTCTGCTATTGTCTTTGTATTTATGGCTAGGAAATGTCCGCGGCGCGGTCTCAATGCGTGTTGGCGAACTTCACATGCCTTCGAAATTTTCTCAGACATGCAGGTTTCCTCACGATGTTTTCCTTCACCGCCGAGCACGTGGTAAATCAGCACTTAAAATTGCAATTAACAATTTAAGCGGTGTCGGCGGGGTTCGAACCTGGGTCGCGTACTGTGAAATTTACAGCTTGCGCTAACCATCTGAGCTACCACGGCTTAATCATATACACACACAATATTTAAATATAATTTGTTAACACTAAATCATACACACGTAAGTAAATAACAGAAAGAAAAGTAAGTGTGTCAATAGAATAAACACTTAAAATTGCAATTAACAATTTAATTGGTGTCGGCGGGGATCGAACCCGCGTTACGTACTGTGAAATTTACAGCTTGCGCTAACCGTCTGAGCTACCACGGCTTAATCATATACACACACAATATTTAAATATAATTTGTTAACACTAAATCATACACACGTAAGAAAATAACAGAAAGAATAAAAAGTGTGTCAATAGAATAAACACTTAAAATTGCAATTAACAATTTAATTGGTGTCGGCGGGGATCAAACCCGCGTTACGTACTGTAAAATTTACAGCTTGCGCTAACCATCTGAGCTACCACGGCTTAATCATATACACACACAAAATATTTAAATATAATTTGTTAACACTAAATAATAATAATAATATTCCACAACTATCACACAACGCCATCTAGTCCCAAGCTAAGCAGAGCTTGTGTTATGGGTACTAGACAACTGATAAACATACTTATATATTTCTAAATACATAAATATTATAGATAAATTACACCCAGACACAGAACAAATGATCGTGCTCATCACACAAACATTTGTCCTGGGTGGGAATCGAACCCACGACCTCCGGCATAACAGTCAGGGTCACTAACCACTAGACCAACAGGCCTGTCGTTCAAAATCATACACACGTAAAAAATAACAGAAAGAAAAGTAAGTTTGTCAATAGATTAAACACTTACATCTATGGCCTTTGATGCGTTGAAGTAACACAAATGTATTATTGATAGATACACTGCGGTCAAACGACCATACACTAACTCCATGACTGCAGTTGCTTGGTCTTATATAGTACCAGTAAGTAATAATTCTAATCTAAAGAATTTCTACAGTAGCATTGATAATAACTTTATGCGTCAACAACCTTATCTCACATTCTTCGTGTTGCGTCTTATTCAGTGTATTGATGACTCAAATAGGTTTTGTATAACAGAAAAAATGCAATTTAATATTTAGAAATCACATAATTGATCGTTCCTATGTTAGTCATTGAGTAGATTGTACTGTAGTAATCTACTAATAGCAGTAATATCATGGATACACTAGATGTACAACAACATCTGAAAAAGATTCACCCCAGTCTAGAAAATAATGTTTATGCTGCTAACAGACTGTCCATGTACACCCACGTACCAACGTATATACCTAGTCAGGTCATAAGTATTGTCACACAGTAAAAACTTTTCTTTTAGAATGCTGGCCACAAAAAAGTTTATTGAATTCGAATTATTCATGAAAATAAAACTGTATACTTTTTAGAATTTTACTCATTTTTACATATGGAGTGGACGCTTAAAAAAGACCGTGTTGCAGTTGCGATTACGCGCCAATTAAATTTTTTGATATACTGAAAAATTTGAATATAACCAAAAGATTCGTTTATCGTACCATCAAACGATACAATGAAGACTCTAGTGTAGATGACAGGTCAAGAAGCGGTCGCCCTCGATTTATTAGGACTCCAGCAGTGATAAAAGCTGTAAAGGTGCGAATTCAAAGAAATCCCAAACGTAAGCAGAAACTGTTGGCCCTTCAGATGGGGTTAAGCAGAACCACGGCGTTAAATGAAGACTTGGGGCTTCGGGCATATCGAAGAAAAACAGGACATCGTTTGAATGCTCGTCTAATGGATCTGAGACTGAAGAGATGCCGCGCTTTGTTGAAGCGGTACGCGGGAAAAAAATATCGGGAAATTCTTTTTTCGGATGAAAAATTTTTTACCGTAGAAGAGAGCTACAACAAACAAAATGATAAGGTGTACGCACACAGTAGTGAAGAAGCGAGCAACCGTATTCCGCGTGTCCAACGGGGTCTTTTTCCATCCTCGCTCATGGTGTGGTTGGGAGTTTCTTATTGGGGCTTAACAGAGGTACATTTTTGTGAGAAAGGTTAAAAACGAATGCAGTTGTGTATCAAAATACAGTCCTGACGAACCTTGTGTAACCTGTTTCTCATACCATGTTCAATAACAGGCACTGGGTATTCCAACAAGATTCGGCGTCAGCTCATAGAGCGAAGAGCACACAAGACTTTTGACAGCTCCGTGGCGTAGTGGCTTAGTAATGAGTGGCTGCGCTTGGGGGTCGCGGGTTCGAATCCCGCACGGAACAAGTATTTGTACGACCTACAAGTAATTGTTCCGAGTTTGGATGTTTGTCCTTGTGAAATTTGTGTTTGTAAACTGCCCCCACGATACAGGAGAAAAACCTAGTGTGGAGGTAACGTTCTTTAAAAACAAAAAAAAGACTGGCTGGCGGCGCGTGAAATCGACTTCATCCGACACAAAGACCAGTCCAGATTTGAATCCGTTAGATTACAAGATATGGCAACACTTGGAGGAAAAGGCGTGCTCAAAGCCTCATCCCAATTTGGAGTCACTCAAGACATCCTTGATTAAGGCAGCCGCCGATATGACATGGACCTCGTTCGTGGTGAGATAGACGACTGGCCGCGCAGATTGAAGGCCTGTATTCAAAATTACGGAGGTCATTTTGAATAAACTATAGTGTCATAAGAATCTATGTTTTGTTAAGTTCATTTTGGTATATAAATGGTTACATAATGAATAAACTTGTTTCAATTATTTTATATTAAACATGTGATAGAATTTATGACCTGACTAGGTAATATGCAATTTGGGTACAGATGATAAACCAGGGTCACATTGGGTAGCTTTATATATCGATACGAATGACGTCGGTGAATATTTTGATTCATATGGACGGGCACCTGTACGAAATTGTAAAAGATGGAACTGGAATGTTGATTGGACTTCAGTTTGTGGCGAATATTGCTTAATGTATTTGCTATATAAGTTTCAGGGATGTTCAATGCATAGTTTTACGAGTATATTTACAGAGAACACATTGTACAACGATATGTTAATGGATGAGATGTTTCGCTCCTATTTTATAGATAATAAGTAATAAGATTTTGTATTTTATAAATAAAAATTTTAACAAAATTAGGTAATGTGTTTTATTGTAGATTCAGATTAGTGTTGTAGATAGGAACAAAGGAGTATAATACAATAGCATAAGCCGACCCACACGCTGCGAATAATAGATAATGACGGTAGTCAATCGACAATAGATAAGTAGATAAGGACAATGGAGCGCTAATGACGGTGGAGGCTCGAAGCGGATATCAATTAGATAAGAGTTAATTGATCTGCACATCTCCGGAACCGTGCATCCTACGCAAAAATGGACCGCAGATTCGTGATCAGAGCATGCCAAAACCTTTTTTTTTTTTTTTTTTTTAGGATCGTGAGTCGACGAACGTCGTACTTGTGACTCAGTGCGCCAGAACTGGTACAACCTTTCTACAAGTGCGCCAGAACTGGTACAACGTAACTACTAATATCCACAGAAAAACAAGAGTAACCGGCATAGTGCAGTGGTTCAGTAGGCTGAAATAGCAATGGGTCTCTCGGAGAATAATGGTTCTCAAGTTGCAGTCTCGTACTGACAGTACAATGTTGGGCCACTAGATGAAGTAACCACCTGATGAAACATGCACGAGGATGGATGCAGGTGGCTCAATACTGTTAGTTTTAACTACCACTAGATTTTCCGAACCGATACGACTTAGGAACCTTCAAGAAAAGAGCCTATTCCTTTTAAAAGGCCGGCAATGTATCTGCAATGCCCTTGGTGTTACAGCTATTCATGGGCGACGGTAATCACTTACCATCAGGTGAGCCGTATGCTCATTTGCCCCTATAAAAAAAGAAAGTTTTGGCAGTCCATAAGAGGGGAAGCTATTTTCAGCAGCGGACTTGTGATGAACTCCATAGAGTGAGTGAGATAGAAAGGGCTGTGATAGCTCAGTGATTAATCGCACACCATTAATTTCACAGTACACTAGCCGGATTCCATCTCCGCCGACACCAATGAAATGGTTAGTCGCAATTTTAAGTTTTGATTTAACCCATATTCGACAGTAAAGTAAAACTACGTGAGGAAATCTATATATCTGAGGAATAAAGTACGTCAGGGGTGAAAGCAACGCTGCGTGATGGACTAATTGCTCTATGGTCTTCTCAAAACTGAGAAAGGGCCTGTACCCAGCCGTGGGACGTACAAAGGCTGTAAGCTTCCCCTTATAAAGGGGATCCCATAAGGATAAAGTATTCTAATAAAATTTCACGAACAGACAGAAAGCATTACCAGGAGTGATTTATACCTTTGGTTTATAGAATAAGGGCGACAAACGAGCACACAGCCCACCTGATGGTAAGTGGATGCTGTGACCCATAGATTTCTACATTTATCCTTGATTAAGAATCAAAATGCAAATGCGTTGTCACCCGTGAGGACTAAAATGGAATGCCTTATTTCCAAAATGGTCTCCGATTCTCTACACTCACCACAGGAAACAGCAGCATTAACTTAATATTTTACGCTGGTATTCTGTGAGAACGAGGTCCTACCCCAGTCGAGCGGACGCATTCGTGCTACAACCGTAATATAGCTGGCTCTACCACGTATAAATTATACTGTTACGAGCTTGAGGTTCGTGACAATAAAAATTTCCGATAAAATTACCTAAATTAACACTTTAATTTACTTTACACAAATTAAAGTTAAAACACTAATAATTAAACACACTAATTCACTTAATTCCGCTCCGAAGCTTCGCTTGTGTCGCTGAGTTCAACTCTGTCCCGATCGCATCTTGCAGCGCCTATTTATTTAAATTAGCAAAGAAACATCCCGAATCTTCAGGTAAATGCGCGCAAAGGGACGAGTTTGCGAGTGTAGATTTTCTAGAAACTTAGTTCTTCGGATGGCGATGTCGGTTGAGAGATCTGTGATGTCATTTTCTGCAACGCTCTACTCGCTCTCGTTCCTGACACTAGATGGCGCTAGTATATCGTCGACTGGAGCGCGTAACACTGCCCCCTCCTAAGACATGCTCGTCCCGAGCATTATCGGTCCCATGATAACGCGCCAAGCGATCCACATGGACGATCTTAGGAGTCCCTCTTGCGCCTTTCTGTAACGGCTCCGCCATGTCAAGGGCTGTCCTATCCCGTGGTGCACCAACATTGTACAATTTCGGTGCTCCTCTACTACGTGGCTGAGGTCCCCGCACGGCCGCACAACTTGTACATGTACGACACCAATCCTCGACATCGTCACGATAATGGACCCAGTAAAACTGTTCTCGGACCTTCAGTAGAATTCGTTTAACTCCCAGATGGACTCTTGAACGACCATTATGGCACAGCTGTAGAACATTCGGCACTTTAGCTTTAGGGACAACCATTTGCAAACGACAGCTGTCTCTTCGACCATTGTCCCATTTACGGCACAGGACTCCATCCTGAAGCAGCAAGCTGTCCCATTGGGCCCAATAGCTTTTCGTGGTTGAACTCATCGCTGAGACGTCCCTCCACTTAGGCTTGGTAGCACGGGCCTTCATCCATCCCAGAATCGGCTTGATGTCCGGATCTTCCTGCTGTGCATGACGTAGGCTGTCCTTCCACCCGTTGCTGAGGTGGTCTGTCCTGAGCATCCTCACGGATACCACTTCCTTACTCTCTTGCCTACTACAATGGTTGCAATCTTCAGGACAAGGTCTTCTTGACAATGCATCTGCGTTGCCGTGAGATTTCCCGCTGCAGTGTCTGATAGTAAAGTCGTATTCCTGTTGCTGCTGGGCGGTGCTGTTAGCCGCACTTCTTCTCTGAGACCGTTCAGCTTCCCTTCCTAGGGTGTGCTTAGGGCAGCTGGACCGAAGATGGCCCCATTCCCCACAGCCATAGCACCTAGGGCTGTATCTTTTATTGTGGTCGCGAACCGTAACTGCTGTAACCTCCCTAGCGTGAGGTGAACGATGATCCTGTCGCCGCCAGGCGGTGCCGTTAGCTGCACTACCCTCTCGAAGTCGATCGACTCTCCTTTTCACGGTTCGCTTAGGGCAGCTGGATCGAAGATGGCCCTTTTCCCCACAGCCATAGCACCTAGGGCTGTATCCTTTGTTGCGGTCGCGAACTGTAGCTGCTGCAACCTCCCTGACGCGATGGGAACGATGATCCTGCCGCACGGCTTCTACCTCCAGTGCATGGGCCAAGGCGTCCTTAAGCGTCTCGTGGTGCCCGAGCCTCACAGCAGCTCTGACTTCCAGGTCGCGGATGCCGTCGATGAATGTCTGCACCAGGTTCCCTTAAATGAGCGCAGGTACAGACTGGTATGCTTTTCGAACCATCTTCTCCACCTTAGGGGCCCACTGCTGCAGATTTTCGTTGCTGCGTTGCACGCGATCTTTAAGCTGCGCGCGAAAGACGTGTTCCAGGTGAGCGTCACCATATCTCGCCTCCAATGCCTCAAGGAGCTGCTCGTAGGTCACTTTCTTACCGAGAGCTTCCAACACGGTTAAGGCTTGGTCGCGCAGGCCTAAGGTGAGTGCAGTCATGGCCTGGCTTTTATTCCAGCCGTTTGCCTCCATGACGGCCTCGAACTGGATTTTGTAGGCCGACCAGGAAGAAGTCCCGTCGAACGGCGGCACTTTGAATCCACGTAGCGAAGGTGTTGTAGCTACTACGGGAGCTGTTGTTCCATCCCCAAGTTTGAGGTCGTCCAGCGTTTTCTTCACGTCAGCCATTACGTTCCGATTGTTTACTTGGTCGATTCGGGTTTCGGCCTCCGACAGGCGGTTGTCATGTTGAGCAACCTTATCCTTCACCTCCCGTATCTCTTTTCCGAAGATAGCGTGAAGGTCCTTCATGAGGAGCATCTGCTCTTCCTTATCGCGTTGGAGTTGCTCTTCTAAACGACGGGCCTGTTCCTCCTGCCGGCGGGCCTGTTCCTCTTGTCGGCGGGCCTGTTCCTCCTGTCCGCCCCGCAGCTGCTCTTCCAATCGCCGGGCCTGTTCCTCCTGTCCGCTCTGCAGCTGCTCTTTCAACCGACGGACCTGTTCCTCCTGTCGGCAAACCTGCTCCTGCAGCATCACCATCAGAGCACCTAAGTCAGGTGTTGCAGATGTAGGAGCTACTGACGGGCCTGCAGCCGGTGGCTGGCCCTCCGACGTCTGCGGCGTTGCACCACCAAATCTTTGTTGGTCCGTCTCCTGCTGGCGTTGACTTCGGGTACGGACACCCTCCGTTTCCTCCTTAGGTAAAATCGGCATGATTTTATCCCACTTCTGACACCAATTGTTACGAACTTGAGGTTCGTGACAATAAAAATTGCCGATAAAATTACCTAAATTAACACTTTAATTTACTTTACACAAATTAAAGTTAAAACACTAATAATTAAACACACTAATTCACTTAATTCTGCTCCGAAGCTTCGCTTGTGTCGCTGAGTTCAACTCTGTCCCGATCGCATCTTGCAGCGCCTATTTATTTAAATTAGCAAAGAAACATCCCGAATCTTCAGGTAAATGCGCGCAAAGGGACGAGTTTGCGAGTGTAGATTTTCTAGAAACTTAGTTCTTCGGATGGCGCTGTCGGTTGAGAGATCTGTGATGTCATTTTCTGCAACGCTCTACTCGCTCTCGTTCCTGACACTAGATGGCGCTAGTATATCGTCGACTGGAGCGCGTAACAATACGTAATACCTATATTTTCCAAAATAATTGTTTTTATAAAAACGAAAAATTCTTAAAATGGTCTTTGAGAAATTGTATTTACCTAACATCACATTACTAGATCCTACCCAGGGGAAGCTAGGACGGGTCATCATAATAACTTATCTTACTCACTTACGAGAACTTATAATAACTTAAATATCTTTTGATCATTTAATTGTGTAGTTGGGGATCCTTCTACAAAGGATATGCATTTCGTATAACATATCATGTGTCATTCAAGACGTTATCGATTTAATGAAATCTCTCAAGTTCTTTACAATCAAAGCAGCGAGCATTGTTGGAACAATTTGTTCTGAAGATGACATTTTTTTTTTCAATATATAAAATTGAGTTGGATGGATTACCAAAGATATATTCAAATATTAGTCCCGTAGGCGTTTCTTTACCTTACATTCAATTACCGTTTCAGCTTTTTGGAATCCCCCATAAATTACCTCATAGGGGGAATGACATAGATTTTCCATAGTTACCATACTTGGCACGTGGATTGGCAATCACGCTGCTGCCTATCTCTTGATTTGTTTCCCTCTTTCGCCTCTTACGACACCCGCGGGATGATATGCGGTAGTGGATATTCTTACACTGCCAGTACACGGTCAATTCATTAAATTACTAAAAACATTGGTAAGCTATTTCGAAGAATTCTGACAAAATTATTGAATGTTTTTTTTTAATTTGTTAGTTTTCCATACGTTTCCATACCATTCTTCTGATTACGATGATAACTTTGTTGAATTATTGTGCGTATCGACAGATTACAGCTCCTGTATTATTGTTTTAGTAATGTTTTTAAATGAAGTTTGAAACGTAATAGTGATTCCGTTTCATGTACCAAATATATGCGCGCGTGAACTGTTAGAGCAAATGACGGAACAAGTGCTCTAATAATAATAATGTCCTCCAGACCGAATTTCGGCCACGGTGGCCAGCCTCAACGGAGGCGAGCCATCGGCGCAGGACAGGATTATAGTGCCCAAGTGTATGCGCGCAACCACAGGTGCACTCTCTATTCCCTCACTCTCATAGTCCGATGGGACGGTAAATCGACACGACCGGAGAGAGATCAGGCGCAGAACCAACGGCTTTACGTGCTTTCCGACGCACGGAGGTGAGACACCGCCAACTTCGTTACTCCGGGCAACTACTGAGAATTTCTTGACGGAAAAACTCAATAATTAATTTTTCGGCCCGACCCGAGATTCAAACGCAGGACCTCATGATCAGCTGTCGCACTACTACAACCACTAGACCAACGAGGCAAGTGCTCTAATGATCATGTGAATCTCAAGTTATTGTGTCTGGTTAGATATCTTGAGATACTATTATCATCGACTGTTTGCTTGCTCAAGCTGCTTATTAGTCTCAAAAGTGCAACCGTGCGAGCACATTTACAAAAAAAGAATTTTTTTAATTTTGGTAATGGTATTAGCCTTACTAATATTCCCTTTAGACGAATGTGTACGCTAGAACGACTGCGCGGAGCAGAAGCGACCTGCGAAGCCGGGAGGAGTGAAGTCGCTGCGCCTTGCTGTAGTATGCCACTGCCACAAATGTCACATGCCACAAATAATCGGTTCTTTTTTGCTGCTAGAGATTGTGACTAGTGCAATGTATTTGGATTTCTTACAAAATAAATTGTTAAATTTATTGGCGGAAGTGGTACTAAGTATCTACATAGACGTGTGGTTCCAACAACCCAGCACACTACGTCCGCTCATTGAGAGGATATCTCGATCAAGAATATACATACAAACAGATGGATAGGGTGGTTTGGTACAATCTCGTGGCCAACTCGTTTAGTTGATTTAAATCCATTAGATACTTTTTACTGGAGAGCCGTCAAATTTATTTAAAACCGATTGAAAATTAATCTGAGCTACGGCTAACACTAACTGAAGCCACTGAATTTGTAAATAATGGTAGATTCGCTCGGCTGATAATCTGATCCCTTTTAAGAAGATGCCGAGCGTGCATTGCATTGACGGCAGTTTGAGCATTTTCTGTAAATACTCCATTCTTGATTTTTAATTAAGACATTTCGTTTGTTTAATTTAATTAAAGTTGGTATAAATTATTTCGCTCATATCCGCTCAATGTCAAAATCAATAATTATTAAATATCTTAAAAAGGCTAGTACGGCCGACCAAGCAAGACTTTATGTCAAATTAACAAAACTACATGATGCAGTTTACTACTCAAAATTTATGGTTCAATCAGCAGTGCAAACAACTTCCTGTCATTCCCAATTATATCCAAATATGTTCTGGCACAAATAGTCGAACGGCCAATATTGCCATTTTCAAAGCTCAGAGCATTTGGCTTAAAGAGGAGTGTCATCGTTGGTTTTTCAATGGAGATAATTTAAAAATCCACCTTAAAGTGTTGTCGTATATTCTGAACTTTAATATTATGATTTTCCGCAAAGTACGCCTGATTCTATTAATTATGTTTAATTTAAGACATTTTGTGAGTTATAAATTTTAGCATTAAAATAATCAATATTGAATTATAAAAAAATTAAATTAAATATCAATTATTATAGTAAAAAAAATAATTTATTAAATTAATTATAATCCTAATTTTAAAGCAAATACACTGAGTCAACACCACTATGGCTCGAGGTAATTTTAGACTTCTTGGAAAGAGAATATCTGTCTCGCTCACACTTCGTCAACTTGTTCCCTCCGTTTCACTCAAGCTAGAATCTTAAGTAACAGGCTACAGGAAAGCCTTGGGGTACACAAAAATCATTTTAGTCAGCTAAATCCAGTTAATTGGGTTTGTTAAAAAATCCATAACTTAACAAATAATCTTGCAAATTTTATACCATTTTGGAATCCTTATTAAATGCGCCAACTATTTAAAGTTACCAAACTCGTGTAGTACTTTTTTTCAGCACAGTCATTTAGTAAATGCGGGTGTAAAAAAAATGCAGTACCTCAGCGAGCTATGGAAAGGGCTTTGTTCGGGGTTTCTAGAAATGAGCATATCCGTAAATAGAACCTGAGCCACCGACATAGCCGAACGACTATGTCGGTAGTTCTACGATTAGTAAGCTGAAGTGGCAATGGGCTAGCCATATAGCTCGAAGAACCAACAACCAATGGAGAAGAAAAGTTTTTCGTAGCCTCGTACGGGCAGGCGAGGTCTAGAAGTCCAACTAAATGGAGTGACGAACTGGTAAAACATGCAAGTCGATGGATGCAGGTGGCCCTGGACCGTGCTTTATGGCATTCCATGGGGAGGTCTATGTTTAGCAGCGGACTTGTGAAAGGTTGTAATGATGATGACGATGCAATGATGAATGATGATACATAATATCTTTTTACACTGGGAGCCAATCTACCATCACTGACGACTAAATATGTCAGTACTTTTACTATTTAGGTATAATTACGAATTTGTTAGTGACCGAAATTTTAAAAATAATTCAATAAACAAGCTTAAATATTTTTGCTACGGCTTTGCTGTATTATTTTTGTAAAAAATTTTTAACAATAGGATAGGGTGACAAACGAGCACACAGTTACCTGATGGTAAGTGGTTGCTGTGGCCCATAGACATCTACATCTATCCACGATTACGAATTAAAATGCAGATGCGTTGTCACCCGTGAGGACTAACATGGAATGCCTCGTTTCCAGTAAAAAGGGTCTCCGGTTCTCTACACTTACCATACGAAACACAGCAGCATTAAGCTGATATTCTGTGAGAGCGTGGTCCTTCGCTGATCGAGCCGACCGATTCGTGCTACAACTATACGTCTAATAAAACTGCAGCATGGTTTTACCACGTATAAAAATATATATAACTCGTGATAATGAACATCTTTTCAATGTATAACTGGAGAATCTTCTTTTTACTGGTTTCGTTCCTCTGTATTGGTCCTTAAAAGTTCATAGATTGATATGGGCTTCTCCCGTTGTAGGGAGGACTAGCCGAAATGCCTCAATTGCCCTGCTTTTTTGCGAACCAGTGGTAATTAAACAAAAGAATGCTTCTTAATACTATTATTTATAATCTATACATACATACATACATAAACACACACGCCCGTCAACTAGAGGGGTAGGCAGATACTACAGACTTCCATTTAGCTCGATCCTGACATACCTCTCTCGCCTTCTGCACACACTTCTGGTACTCTTTGTAATCCATATTTGTATAATCTATATTGAATTAAAAAAAATCTGCTTCTGTTTCTGTTTCTGACGTTTGACAGGTGGATTACCAATTGTTGAGTAGTAGATACAATAAAAGATAGGCCGTTGATGTTTTTTTTTTTACTTCTTATAAACCAGTACTTAACTGCAATCCTATCTAGAGGTAAGTGGTGATGAAGCTAATGTGTTTCGTGTAATAAGAATGTTAAATAATGCTTACTAATAATTCGTTTGAGTAGCGTCTGGCATCGTCATTGTCGATTACCATTGAGTTGTAAACACCCGTAATTTTCTTTATTAAACCAAAATAACCATCGTACTTATGGTCTCCCTGATTGAAAGTGGCTTAGTGGCATAGATTAATATCCTTTAGACTGAAAATCGGTCATTCAAAAGCGGTCCGTTTAGACCGATCACCGAATCTCAGACACCAGTCTGCTACTAACAATTTCGTAAACATAATCATAAACACTCACGCCTGTCACCCAGAGGGGCATCATAGCTTCTAAACGGATGTACCAATTTTGATTAAGTTCTATTGATAAAGCTGTCTTAGTTGAGAGTTTTCTAAGCTATGTTTCAAGAAAATCTATTAAACCGTTTGAACATCACCAGCTCTTTTGAGTTCGAGTTTTTTTTTAATGTTCTAATTAGTTGTATGTTATTGACATATAAAAATATCAATAGAAGTAAAATTAAATCATGACCTAAAATTCTTGACTTATCAGTATTCTATGCAAATCGTCGTAGTTCTGAATAATTCATACCTTGGAGGCCAAGAGCCGAATTTCGTTGGAACTTTTTATTAAACTACATTTTCTGGATGGAGGGAGCACTCGAAAAAAATTCACACCGTAAAGGTCAGGATGGAAATCAAGGAAACGTTAAAATGAAAATACCATTGGTTATTTATTTAATTGCAACTTTTAAACATTCAGAAGCAAAACCAGCCATGGTTTGATCGCTCCTGTAAAATTGCATCACGCTATAAGCAGGAGTGCCACCGGGGCGGAGCTGATGCATCAACTTTTCGGGATGCAATCACGCTCTTAAAAAGATTTATAATTCCGCCTCCAGGCCCTTCAAAAATGTCATTGACAAGGCAAAGCCAGAGCACATCGGTAGAATTGGAAAGATTTTTTAAATAGAATAAGGGTGACAAATGTGCACACAATCTATTCGATGGTAGGTGGATTCATGGACCCATATACATCTAACTTTATCCTCGAATAAGAAACAAAATGCAGATGCGTTTTCACCGCTGACGACTAAGATGGACATGGCTTCCAGTAAAAAGTGTCTCTGTTTCTCTACACTCATCATACAAAACACAGCAGCATTTAGCTTCGATTTATAGTATTATTTATAGTATTAGTAGTCTTACTCTAATCGAGCCAACCCATTCATGCTCCTACCATAGCTGCAGCGTGGCTCTACCACGTTGTAAATATAATATGTCTAATCATAATTAGCTAATGTATATATTTGGTACTATAAGAATTTCAATTAATGAGTGGGAAAATGGTTAACCGCAAAATATCCCTAATTGTGTTGAACAACAATATTGTTACGAGCTTGGGGTTCGTGACAATTAAAACTGCCGATTGAATTACCAAAATTGACACTTTAACTACCGAACACCAATTATAACTTAAAACACAATTATACTACTGATCACTTTAGTTCGCAGTTATATACCTTCGAAGAATTCGCTAGAATTGTCAATTCAATACTGACTCGGTCGCGGCCTTACCTGCCTTATATATGGCCTCTTCTACTGAAATATCTAGATTGTTCGAGTACATACCAGTCCTGATTGACTAGGTATAGAAAGTTCTGGTATGGAATTTTCTAGAAAGTTCTCCTAGTTCTGCTACTCGATACTGGATGGCGTTAGTGGTAGCTCACCATGTACCAGGCTTTAATTATGGCGTGCAACAATATCATACTTCTACGAAGGGCCGTGGGGTTCGGCGTAGTAATACGATAGCAGATTACCGTAAATGTTTGTAGCACGCGAGAAGCCCGAGTTTCATCCCTGTTGGCACCAATGAGTTTTTAATTGCAATTTTAACTGATTTGGTAAACATCTTTAGGGCCTTCATGTCTAAGGAACAAAATAGTTGAAGGACATGTCAAGTCCGCCAACACGCGCTATAGCAACGTCGCGGAGTGAGACTTATGTCAAAAACCACGGCAAATAGTTGACTGCTGCTAAGTACACCAGTATTTTTGTACACGTATAGTTAAAATAAAATTAAAATAAAAGCTTATATGAGTCTTACAGTTGAGCCCAGTAATTCTGAAAAGTAATGATTTCGCGTTGCTGTGCCACGTTTTTGTTAAAAAGCACCTGATATTGACAGCTCCGTAGCTTAGCAAGGTGTTGCAACGCTTTGAGCTACCTTTGAGCTACGGGTTCATATGCCGCACGGAACAAGTATTTGTATGTAAACCATATTTTAGTAAGTAAACTATCCCAACGATGCTAAATTCATGTGTGGATGTAAGTTAGTCGCACTTCCTATGTGGATAAGTAAATTTGTCAATCATGCACCGATCGATCCTCACGGCTGACCTTTTCTGTGGGGCACTAGTATAAAACTTAAAATGCGATTGACAATTTTAGACTGTGTGTTTGAACTTGTGTTCAGTTCACCTCGGATCCCGATCAGCCGAGGTGGATGCCGTGGGGCTGAGATGCTCGCGTATTTTTAAATTTATCAAGATCAAACGTCCATCTCTTCAGTATTAATAACACTATTCATCAGAGCTATCGTTAGCAAAATGATTCGCTAAGGGCACCAATGAAGCATCGAGAATGACCTATTAAAAATATCCTCCAGACCGAATTGCGATCACGGCGGCCAGTCTCAACCGCGGCTATCCGTCTGGGCAGCACGGATTGTAGTGGCTAACTGTATGTGCAAGCACAGGTGCAATCTCTATTCCCTCATTCTCATAGTTCGATGAGAAGGAGATAGATCAGACGTAATACTAACGATTTTTGCTTGCTTTGCTATGGGAGGTACGGGGGTGAAATACCACTAACTTCCTTACTTTGAGCTGCTGATTTTAGCCCGACCCGGGATTCAAACCTTATGATCAGCAATCACGTTTACAACCACTAGACCACCGAGGCAGTCGATGACCTGTTACTGTGTTGGTTGCCAGGTATTCCAACATTGTCCTCGAAGATGATGGTGTACTTATATCTTCCTTCACCGAGAATGGATGAGAATTTCTTAGTGAATCATTTGTTTATTCATTCAAGGATAATCAAGTATAAGAGGGATACTATGTAGGGTTCAGCGCTGCAGTTACGTTAAGCTGTAGAAGTGCCGAATAATTTTGCTATGGTTACGTGACTGACTTAGAGTTTTTTTCTTAATAAAAACGAACCCACGGCCTGTATCACAGTAACCAAATCGTGGTAAGATGATACGATGATATTAAAATGTGAGTTTGTAACGGCCATTCGTGTGCTACCGGAACTACTATCACAAGCACTTTAATTTTAAGCTTAGTTGGATTCGATAATAGTATTACTAGTGTTATTTATAGATTTTAAAAATCCTAATTTTCATGCTACTATATACATATACTATACAGTATGTGCTACTTATAAACATCGTTTTCTTAATTTAAACTTTCGCCTGCCTATAATTATTTTATAGTGAATACTAAAACTCTTCACCGCTGCATTGGAAGACGTTTTCAAGCTACTGGACTGGAAAGGATACGGTATTAACATCAATGGCAAATACATCACTCACCTTCGATTTTCCGACGATATAGTCCTTAGGCAGAATCGCTGGAGGACTTAAGCACTATGCTCAATGACCTCATTAGTGCCTCCCAACGGATAGGTCTTAAGATGAACATGGACAAAACAAAGATCATGTTTAATGTCCATGTCACACCTATGCCGGTAGTTGTTGGGAGCACTATGCTCGAAGTTGTTGACGAGTACGTTTACCTGGGACAAATAGTCCGACTAGGTAAGTCCAACTTCGACCGAGAGGTCAATCGACGGATTCAACTCGGCTGGGCAGCGTTCGGGAAATTACGACATATCTTCTCGTCAGGTATACCTCAATCTCTAAAAACTAGATTGTACAACCAGTGCGTGTTGCCAGTGATGACTTACGGATCTGAGACGTGGTCCTACACTGCTGGCCGTATGAGGACGCTCAAGGTCGCTCAGCGAGCTATGGAGAGGGCTATGCTCGGAGTTTCTCTGCGTGATAGACTCAGAAATGAGGATATCCGCAGTAAAACCAGAGTGACCGACATAGCCCAACGGATTAGTAAGCTGAAGTGGCAATGGGCCGGCCATATAGCTCGAAGAACCGACAACCGATGGGGAAGAAAGGTTCTTGAGTGGCAGCCTCGTACCGGTAGGCGCAGTGTAGGGCGACCCCCCACTAGATGGAGTGACGACCTGGTAAGATATGCAGGAAGTCGTTGGATGCAGGTGGCTCAGTACCGTGATTTGTGGCATTACTTGGGGGAGGCCTATGTTCAGCAGTGGACTTGTGAAGGGCTGTAATGATGATGATGATGAATACTGAAATTGGAAAAATAACTTTTAGTTTTAATTATTAGCTCTCAAGCAATTTTCGCCTTATTTTCTCAGTATTTATTATGCTTAAAGTCATAAAGAAGGATTAAACGACGCCCCGGGATCGTCATGAATATGTAGCGAGGCAAATTGTAACAATTTACATATAAATGTAAAGTTTATCTTGTAAATTTGTAATTTGTGCGCATTATAGTCGCCCGTGACCTCGTCACTCTCGCTCCCTTTAAATGTCCTTAAATTATACGAGCATTGTGTTAATTTTTTAATGTTAATGACCACCCTGGTACGAAGTATCCTTATTTGTAGTTTATGTTGATATTTCAATCCGTAACAAACCAATTTCAGATATGAGCATTTTCTTTATACAAAACAAAAGATTTTCCAAGTATAACAGACATTTTTGTAAAATTACGGTGATTAATGTTCCACATTTTTACGGTTACAAGTTATTGATGTTGCAAAAGAATTTTAACGATTTCCCTTTTACGTTTTCTTTTACCTCGGCTTAAGTTGACGTCGAAACCCTTGATTTTGTAAGAAATTTCGTTAAAATAATTCTCATTTGGATAAAATTTCTTACAAAATCAAAAACTACTAAAGGAACGAGACACAAAATGGACGACAAATAATGGAGGAAAATTGCTGAACATGGGTCGGAACCGTTTCACTGATGATTTGTCTTGTCGTTTATTTGTACGTCTCCCACCTTTCCCTTTCACTTTGCTTCCCTTGCTGGTCCGAGTAACAAGCCAATTTTAGATATGAATTTTGCATCTAACATAAAGCGGTGTTTATACCTCCATCTCTCAGAGACTATATGATTTTTTCTGGTGTGCTCCGATCTGGACTGCAGTGTTTTGGTCTAAAGGGAGCCAATATAAGTGCAGGCTGTGAGGCGTTCCAATTTAGACCTCTTAAGAGACAACACATCTCTAAACTTCTTCGCTTGAATTTGGTGTCCATGAGCTGCAGTAGCCACTCGCCATCGGGTGGACTAAAGGTTATTTTGTCAATATATATTAAAAAAGTTGCTTCTTACTACACTGACGTGCTAATGCGATAACGGAATCTCTAATGGACGCCACATACGGTCAGTTAAAGTCATTAGTTGAACTGATATCAGTTCAAACGGATTTTAGCCAAAGAAATTACCATACACACGGTCAGTTCAACTGATCCAACTGATCAGTACAAACTAGGGTTGTTGATTTTTTAGAATGTCGGTTTTTCGATAGCCGTAATGATAAATATATCAATATCGGAGTTTTATTTTTCGTGAGTTAATATACAGTAAGTCAATATCGGAGTTTTGTATATTGAAAGAAATATCGATATATCGGCTTTATTTAAAAGAAACAATCGTAAGTCATATAGTTTAATTCATTTATTACATTTATTAAGCGAATTAAATTATAAATGTGTGAAAATGTTAGATTATAGTTCTTAAATTTCATTTGTGTCGAAACATATTTGAGTGTGTTATATGTGGATTTATGGTGACTAAAAGTGAAGTATCTACTAGTACTATGTGTTTGAAGGGTAATTTACGAATATTATTACAATATCTAACATCTAAAAAATATTTTATTCGATAGTTTATACATTCAAGAAGAATTCCTGTAAGTTTTATCCACAAATATTGTCTCAAAGTGAAAATATTGCAAAATTTGTAAGTTAGGGAAAATTTTCCGATTTCCGCCATTTTAAGGTCGCGAGCGAACGGGAGTGTCAATATTACAAGGCCTCGCGAGAGCTAACAGGTTAATTAAAATAAGACGATTATGTTATACAAAATTACATTTCTTTTTAAGATAATAAGAAAATAAATAAACTGGGGAAAAGAGCTTGCTTGACTCACTGGCACTGCGTAGAGATGTTGCATCTCCTTGCGTATTTTATCGCATCTACCACGGAGAGTGCTCTGAGGAGTTGTTCGAACTAATTCGAGCCGCACAATTTCACTATCACAAATCGCGACTAAACTCGCGATACCATCCATACCACCTAGATGACTGGCGGTCCACCACCGTGCGATTTAAAAGAAGTTTTCTTCCTCACACAACCTGCTTACGGAATCGACCACCACCAGAATTTTCTTCGGACCAGTACGACTTAGGGACCTTCAAGAAAAGAGCCTACTTCTTTTTAAAATGCCGGCAACGCAGTTGCAATCCCCCTGGTGTTGCAGTTGTTCATGGGCGGCGGTAATCACTTACTATCTAGTGACGTCACTGAGATCCTATATCCATCTTCAGATTGCACCATCAGAAAGGTGCGATTATAAAAGTCAGCTATGTATTTATGAGCCCTTTCAAATGAGTTGAAACACAATTATCCTACTTAGTGCCGTCGCTTAAATCCTATACTCAACTTCGGAGCACAACATCATCTGGTAGGTGAGATAATTACAGGCACCTTGGTATTTAAATAAGTCTAAAAGCTATGGTTCTACGTAGTGGCATATTTGAGATCCTTTACCCAGATATTGAGTCCGCCATCAGAAGTGTCAGATTATCACAGTTACCTAGGTCTTAATGAGCCCTTTCAAATGAGTCTAAAATTGCTGGTTCTATGTAGTGCCGTCACTGAAATCCTAAGCCCCCTTCGAAGTCCACCATCAACTAGGAGATATCATCACAATCACCTTGGTCTTCATCCTCCGTCAAACGAAATTCTCTCTCTCTCTCTCTCTCTCTCTCTCTCTCTATATATATATATATATATATATATATATATATATATATATATATATATATATATATATATATATGTACGTTTGTATGTATGTATATATACATACATATGTACCTGAAAGACCGAGCTTTGCTCGGTTTGATTTAAAAAATTATGCAATTAGTTTAATTAAAATTTTCGTATTTTAAAAAAAAACTGGCCAAGAGCGTGTCGGGCCACGCTCAGTGTACAAAAACTGTGGTTTCCGTCCAAGTTCAAAATGATTTTCCTAGAAAGTCCTTATAAAGTTCTACTTTTCAGATTTTTTTTCATATTTTCTAAACTTATGGTTCAAAAGTTAGAGGGGGGGACACATTGTTTTTTTACTTTTGGAGCGATTATTTCTGAAATTATTGACATGATCAAAAAATGATTTCAGTAAACCCCTATTCATTTTTAAATACCTTTCCAACAATATATCACACGTTAGGGTTGAAATTAAAAAAAATCACTTCCCACTTTACATATAGGGGGGCTACCCTAATAAAACATTTTTTCCAATTTTTATTTTACCACTTTGTCGGCGTGATTGATACACATATTGGTACCAAATTTCAGCTTTCTAGTGCTAACGGTCACAGAGATTAAGCGAGGACGGACAGACGGACAGACAGACATGGCGAAACTATAAGGGTTCCTAGTTGACTGCGGAACCCTAAAAACACTAGAAAAAGGCCTCGAAATAATAGATTTTCTCATAAAAGAAGGGAACTTGAAAACCTTATATTGTAGCAGTTTTTCGTTGCCTGAAAACACGGACAAAAAGACATTTTCTAAAAATAAATCCTAGCTAGATCGATTTATTGCCCCCGAAACTCCCTGGACACAAAATTTTATAAAAATCGTTGGAGCCGTTTCCGAGATTCTGATTATATATATAAGAATTGCTCGTTTTAAGGTATAGGATATATAAAAAATGGATATATAAAAAATCTAAACAGAATGAAAATAATGTAAGTAGCTACTAAAAAATAGGTACTTACCAGTAATTAAAACGAACTGAAGCCAGTGGATTACGGTGCGCTCGCAAAACTCCGTGGGCTGTCGTCAGTTGAAAATTTCAACTTCCAACAGATTCCACACTCACGGTCAGTTTTTCGATGAACGTCAGTTCAACTGATCATTTTAACTGACCGAGTGGGGGGACCATAACGCTGCTAACACACAGCAAACGTTACTATTTATAGGAATTTTTTATTTATTTTTTCCCACAGCTACCATAGAAATGTGTTTCTGTATTCGTCCCGTTCTACTGGCGGATTTAATGTTTTTTTTTTTAAATACACGTTCTTAATCTTACTCATGTGCAGAATCCAAAAGGTGAGTAATATTTTTGCCTGGTACGCCCCTTTAAACAAGTTGTCGGATTTTGACAAATCTCTCCTCTATGGTAATATTCAGGGGAGGCCTATGTTTAACATTGAACTTATGATATTCTACAATGATGATTATTCATAGAATCATTAACTATCCTGTGAAATGGTTAACAAGGACGATGGTTGCCATATTTTTTTATAGTATAAGGGTGTCTAAAGAGCACACAGTCCACCTGATGGTAAGTAGATGCTGTGACCTATAGACATATACATCTACATTTATCCTCATTTAAGAATCAAAGCGCAGATGCGTTGTCACCCTTGAAGACTAAGATGGAATGCCTCATTTCCAGTAAAAAAGGGTCTCCGTATCTCTACACTTACCATACGAAACACAGCAGTAATAAGCTTCTATTTTACGCTCGTATTCTTCGAGAGCGTGGTCCTTCCCCGGTCGAGCCAACCCATACGTGCTACAACCATAATATAGATGCAGCGTAGATCTGCCACGTACAAAATACATATTAATTTGTGAACAGGTGCTGCATATGGAGATTAATTTGCTCGGGTACCTAGGCTGCACTAAAAGTATCGGGAATGGAATATTTCCACTGTTCCTGTCATATTAAAATCTTTTTAATTGAAAACTCCTTGTTTTTAAAAATCGAATACCATTTATTTATTTAAAAAAAGATTCTCGGTCTTTTCACAAGGTTTTGTCAAATTTGTTTAGTCGTTGAGAAAATGGAATTGACTCTTATGGAATCGAATCATTGACAAAGAACGGTTAATGCAGAATGGTATGCTAGCATTTGTTTGCCACAGGTCGTTTCTGAGCTCCGTAAAGAGAACTGCAACCGCCGCATCATCCTCCATCACGACAATGCGAGTTCTCACACCGCACACAGAACAAAAGAGTTTTTAGAGCAAGAAAACATAGAATTATTAGACCATCCGCCGTACAGCCCCGACCTAAGCCCTAATGATTTCTAAACATTCCCTAAAATAAAGTATAAATTGCGTGGACAGAGATTTTCATCACCCGAAGAAGCTGTGGACGCCTACAAAACGACCATTTTGGAAACCCCAACTTCCGAATAGCGTGGTTGCTTCAATGATTGGTTCCATCGTATGGAAAAATGTGTCAAATTTCGCGGAGAATACTTCGAAAAGTAATAAATATATTTTTAAATAGTAATGTTGGGTCACTTCCTTGATTCCCGAAATTTTCAGTGCCGCCCTCGTATGCACACAATTATTAGCTTCAATTGTGCATATTTTTTGTTGAGTAATTTTATCATCGAATATGCTTTTAGTTCCTTTATATCTATTTCTGTTTATTTTTTCATTAATACTCTTAGGCCAGCCATACACTACATACGGAATTCCGTTTCGGAATTCCGAAACGAAATGAACGGGTCCTCCACATATAGACGGAATCCCGTTTTGGCCGCAAAATTCCGTACGGAAAACTACCGTAGGTGAGTAACGGGTCATTGATTTAACATGGACTCGTATGTATGTATGTATGTATGTATGTGGCGGGCCCTAATGTCACAAACCACATTTTACCAATATTCCTTAAATAGTGACAAAAAAGGAATGGTTAATGTTGGTTAAATCATTATTAAAGACTTAAAGGACTAATCACGCCGGGAGGCAAAGCATCTACCCTGGATAATAGAATAGCATTTATAGTTGCGTCTAGCAAATTAGATTTTTTTCATTCTTTTTTTCGGAACTACCCATACGAGGGCGCTCAAAGGCGAAAGAGAAAGGCGAATTATGTTCTGATCTAGCATCTTGCAAATTTGTGTACCGACTTCTTTCTGTGACACTCAGGGAAGAGATATTATGATTTATGTGAACTGGGACTGCGTTACCCGTATCTACGGAATGTTGAATGCTAATAGAATACAAAGATTTACTAGATATTGAATTTTTGTAGGAAAAAGAATAATTATAGTGTCAATTCTAGGGAATAATCTTTAATTTCTATGTTAGTTTAAGGGCAAGTGGGCCGCAAACTTACGGTATTTCAATAAGCTTCACGTTTTTTTCAGTTAATCCCCTATATTTGAGGTACATGAAATGGGGACTCTTTAGTTTGCCCGGCGGTCGATATAGAGACGCTCAGGTGTTAAAGGTGTAAAAAGTGACCAAATAACGTGATAGCAATAAGTCTGCCGCCTTGACATCTTGAAATATTCAATAAAAGTCACCGAAAATAACATTGGCAGACACCTATGATGATCTCAAGGTCATTGCAGACAGATAGTAAAGTACAATTTTTTATTAATAATTAACATTATTTCAATAAACCTGCAATGTATATACATTATTGATAATATTATACGACATGTATAATTTTCATGGCAGACATATATTGTATGGTTCTATCACACAGACTGACAACAAACTTTTGGGTCATCCATAAGCGCGTACTATTAATACTTACTCACTCTAATCCAATCATTATATTAATTTAAAAATAAACTATTACATTAATTGAAAGTAAATACTATCGTTTCATATTGATGGTTATAAAAATAAAAAAAATGTCTTGTTGTAAAAATAATAAATTAAGTATACCGAATCTGCCTTATAAACATATATTATTTTAAAATAATTGGTCACTCATGTTTTCATACATTCTATTTCTATTATACCACGGATGGATACTTAGACTTCGTCAAAATGACTATTATACCACGGGTGGATACTTAGACTTCGTCAAAATGACTATTATACCACGGGTGGATACTTAGACTTCGTCAAAATGACTATTTTACTAAAATAATAATGAAATTAAAAAACATACAATAGCAGTCATACTATTATCACTGACTTATCTTCCAACGCAGATAACGTTAAATACTATAATAATAAAAAAAACTAATTTGTGGTCTTGATGTAAATTAAGTGAATTTTTTAATCAAAACTGCTATACTAGTTAAAATTATTATTTTTTCTGAATGGCTATAAGTTCTTCCATGACTCATTTCAAGGCCTGTCTTGTGTAATGAATGTAATGAATGGAAAACACTTCAGTTACTAAAGTGTTCTATGATGTAAGCCGAAAAGGGACGATCAAAGTTTTGTAGCATATGAGTGTATAGCAAATCCGAGCAGACTAGCACCCACAAGTAGCACCTGTTCACAAGAGTATAGATTCGACCATCTCAGAAGGAAAGTGACAACTTATCACACGACGCTGCCATAAGCGGAATCGTTTAAGCGAACATGACAATATCAACACATTGAAATAATACTAGTTTTTACGGAATTTATCGCGTATATTTAACTTTTTAAATACCCGACGTTTCGAACGCTTTACAGCACTCATGGTCACGGGCGGTACTGAGATGTTCAACATCCACATGTCACAGTTAACCGCGGTTACCATAGATTAAAATTTAACTTTTGTTACGATCTATACAGTAAGAATTTATGGTATCTTGAAGTCTTGCAGTTGTATGCTTGGGTTGGGATTTAATTTTATTTATTATAGGATCCCAAGCAGATGGTAGCACCCAGCCATCTTCTCTATTGAAATTAGGATGTTTTTTGATTTCAATAGCCTCGTGAATCATCCTTGGAAGGAATCGGTGTTCTTTAGCAAGGATTTGCGGTCTATCAAATAGAGAATAGATCTATTAAATAGAACAAAAGTTAAATTTTAATCTATGGTAACCGCGGTTAATTATGACATATGGACGTTGAACATCTCAGTCCCGCCTGTGACCATGAGTGCTGTAAAGCGTTCGAAACGTCGGGTATTTAAAAAGTTAAATATACTATTATATATATATATATAAATATTATATTATTTCAATGTGTAGTGTTCGCGTAAATATAAGAAATCATAATATCAACACACATTGAGATTTATCCCCGAAAAACGCAAAATTAAGACAGTATGTTGAACACACTTGCAATTTCCCATGGGATCACATACGTTTTCCAAAAATCTATCTATGCAACCACCTACATAGGCGGTCCCATAATGAATTGGCCTAACTATGAACCAATGAAGGAAATGAAACGAAACCAATTTTATTTTTCAATATAATCACCATGAATACTAACACACTTCTGACATCTGTGAATCAACATCTCTAAACCTTTATAAAAATAATCACATTTTTTATCCTCAAAATGACTGAAGACGGCCGCCTGCAATTTCCTTCCTCTTAAGTCCCGCTTTAAATTTGGAAATAAATAATAGTCGGACGGGGCCATGTCTGGACTGTAAGGTGGATGTTGAACTTCTGTGAACCCGCATTGACGAACTGCATTCTTCGAAACACCAGCGGTATGAACAGGGGCGTTGTCATGGAGCAACAGGACACCTTTAGACAGCTTGCCTCTTCGTTTTTCTTTTATCTTGTCTCGTAATTTATATATTAAAGAAGCATAATATTCGCCGTTCACGACTGTATTACGTTCTTTAAAATCCACCATCAAAATGCCTTGAAAATCCCAAAATATTGTGCACATCAGTTTTTTAGTCGATTGTTGCACCTTTGCCTTTCTAGGGGGCTTTTCACCCTTATAACGCCATTTCATTGATTCGCGCTTGCTTTGTGGATCATAATACAAGATCATAGTTTCATCACCAGTCACTAGCCGCTCGATCACAGTCTTTGGATTTTCGCCACAAAGATCCAAAAACTCCGAAGCGCAGTGCACTCCTTTCCTGTCTCTGTACCGCTGAAAGAAGTTTCGGTACCCATCTTGCACTCACTTTTTTCATGTGAAGATGTTCATGGATCGCGCGATGAACGGTAATGTTATAGAGCCCAAGCCTTGCTGCAATTTCTCTAATCTTCAAACGGTGGTCACTCAGAACCTCCTCTTCGATAAGAGCAATCGTTTCGGGAGTGAGCACTTCCACAGGTCGACCGTCGTGGCCAAAGTCTTCGACGGCTTGTCTCCCGAGGCGAAACTCTTTCACCCAATTTTTCACGGTGCTATATGAGGGGGCAGACTCCTTATACACGCCATCCAATCGTTCTTTTATTTGGGCAAGGGATAAACCTTCTTTAAACAGAAACTTTATAACGCTTCGATACTCAGTTTTCGACATTTTGAAAAAATACGCGACTCTCGTTATTAAAATGCCTGTTAAACTAAGACTAAGCATTTCATGTCGATGCATGTTTCTTATATTAAGTGCACGATAAACGTACTATTTAATGCAACACAACATGTATCTACATGTCGCGTTGAACTATATCAGGCCAGTTCATTATGGGACCGCCTGGTATGTATTCTATTAACCAATAGTTAAGTCACAAATTCACATGGCTTGGTGATCAACTGGAATAACATTGTTCCATGTTGCTGTGTTATCAAAATATTCATATGAACTAAGAGTTAGAGTTCATTAAATTACTCTGCTAAGCTTTGAAGTTTGAAGCATAAACACTTTTAATGTGATTTTTGAATTTAAAGTAATTATAGGTAAGGCTTAAATTTATTTTAATTTTTAAAAGAATTTAAATGTAAGGCTTAAATATTATAAGATACTCATAAAACGTTTGTGTTCATTGTCCTGTAAATGACTTAAACATCTTAGTTAATCTAAATTTGGGAATAATAATAATAATAATAAGATTGTTTGGTCTCCCCTGCCGAGGGCCTCCATCTGGTTGGGCTTTTATTTATTTATGTATTTTTATATTTATTTTATGTTATTGATATTTATGCATATTTATCTTTTCATTTTCATTTATAATTATATATTTATAGAACCCAACCAGATGAGAAAACTATATTGATACCCCCAATAATAATAAGATTAGGATAACACATGTAAGATTAGGATAACACATGTTAGATTTGAGCAACTCAAAGCCGAGGTAAAAAATTGTACTTTTCAAGCTGTCTGCCATTACCTTGAGACCGTATATATATAGGTGTATGCCAATGTTATTTTTTGCGCCCTCCTTTCTGCCAAGGAGGGTCGCGTTCGTATACGGCTTAGAGATCTCTAGTCAGATCGTTAAGCCAATTCCTAAAAGGTTGGGTTTAGTGGGTAAAAGTCGCCACATAACCACGCAGCCGGCTGCGTGGTATGCTATGAGCATTCCCAACCTCCCTCCCCCGCTTTCCGGAGGGTTGCCCATATTTGCTTCGGGCGCAAAAAAAAAAAATGTTATTTTTTCAAAAATCATTCCGCCTGTGGCATCGCTTCCGAGCGGTTGCATCCAGGTAGTCCGCGCTTTCGTTCCTGTACGGTAGTGCTCTCCCGCTCTCGCGCCTCCGCTGGCCCGCTCGCGCTGTACAGCACCGACGCAGTGCTCAGTCCGCCGGCGGCATCGTTCTCGGACGGTCGCCTCCTGGTGGTCCGCGCTCCCGTACAGTACGGTAGTGCTGTCTCGCTCCCACGCGCCTCCGCTGTCCTGCTCACGCGGAACAGCGTCGAGGCTGCCGGTGAGTCACTTTCTGCTACAGCTCTTACCCCCCTGTCTTCGGGCAGGGAGGTCTGACTGACCTCCGCTTTCATTTTCATTTTTTATTTTCATTTTCATTCATTATCATTTTCATTTTCATTATAATTTTTTCATTATAGTTTTCATTTATCATTTTATTTCTTTTTTTTTTTGCACTGTCTCTTTTATTTTCTTGTGTTTTTCTTGCATTTTACTTTACTATTACGTGCATAGTGTGTTGTAGTACATCCCGCGTTCTAGTCCCTGTTCTACCGAGAGCAGGGACCCGTCCTCATCTTTACTAGATTATCTCACTCAACCCAATATGGCCAACTCAAGTTTCACAGAGTCCCTAGCCGCCCTCATTACCCAATACGGGTTAAACGGCAATGAGACGGTCCTCGCCGCCATTGCCACCATCGCCGCCCAGGCTCCCCTCCCTGCCCCTCAGGCACATCGTCCGCCGCCAGTACTAGCGGCATACCTCGAAACGAGGAACTCCTTTGCCCCGCTACAGTCAGCCCCCTTAGAAATGGAGTACGCATGCTCCGAATCCTCGGCGTCTACCTCCCGGAAGAGGCCCGCCACTACCTCAGGCTCCGGTTCATCGGAGTCCTCTGACTCCGAAGGTACCGATGAATCCAACTTCACCACTGTCACCTCCAAGCGCAACGAAAAGCGCGCTGCGATCAAACGCACCCCCCCCTACTTCAGCGGCCCCTGCCGCTCCTTCAACCTCCACAGCCCTTGACGCTGCCCCCGTCCCACTGATGTCTCTAGACATCCCCACACCATCCAAACCAGCCTCTCGCTGTGCTCCAGTGCTAGCGAAGAAGCAAGTCCCGCCCCCTGTCTTCCTAAGAGACAAGGCCAAGTTCACCCAACTGTCCAAGACCTGCTACGACGCAGGTATTAAATACGACCATGCGGTCAACCTCGGGGAAGCAATCAAAATAATCCCTAGCTCGATCGAGGACTTCCGCTCAATCACCCGGCTATTCACAGCCGAAAGGGTATCTTACCACACGTACGCTCTCCCTGAAGAGCGTAAAGTCAGGGCCGTCATCCGAGGCGTCCCCTTTGAGTTTTCTAACGACGAAATCCTCGAGGACCTTAAGTCCCAAGGTTTCCCAGTTGAAGCAGTGCACAAAATGCACAACCGTACGGGCAAGAGATACAACCTTGCCCTAGTAATCATGTCCAACGTGCCGGAGGCTAAAGCCATCTTCCGGCAGGTGCGCACAGTGTGCGGCCTGTCAAGGGTGAAGGTAGAGCCCCCACATAGGCCCGGTTTCCCGGCGCAGTGCCACCGCTGCCAACTTTATGGTCACGCGGCGGCCAACTGCTCCGCCCCACCCAGGTGCGTGAAGTGCCTGGAGCCACATAACACCAAAGAGTGTCCCCGGCCCAAAGACGCCGAATCCCCGCCCGCCTGTGTCCTGTGCAACCAGACAGGACACCCGGCGAATTACAAGGGTTGCCCACGCGCACCTCAACCTCGCCCCAGTAGGAAAGCTCCATCGCCGGTGAATGACCGCTCATTCCCGGCCCTCCAACAACGGCCCCGCCAGGGCCCTCCTCAGCCTATCCAGGGCTTCCCTCGACCCTCTCAGGGTCCCCCTAGGCCCCCTCAGGGTCCCCCTAGGCCCCCTCAGGGTCCCCCTAGGCCCCCTCAGGACATAATTCGGCCCCCTCCGGGCTTCTCAAAGCCAATGCAGCCTCCAGTCTTTCCCTGGGGGCCCAAAAAGGCAGACCGTCCGCGGACAACCTCGTACGCACACGAGGCAGAGCCCACAATAGATGACTACAACACGCTATATTCCGCGATTAGGAATATAGATGTTAGGGAGATTACAGTAATCTCACGCAAACTGCGCGCGGCGAAGTCCCCTCAAGAGCGTCTCCTCGCTCTTGCCGAACATAATGATCTTCTGCTAGCGTTGTAAGTTAGGTTAACTTAATTAACTTAACTCCAATGTCTGAGAATAATATTAACCTACCAAGATCCCACGGTCGTATCAAACCTAAGGGTTTATCGCTTGTATCATTCAATATTCGCGGCTTGCGAAATAACCTCCCAGAGCTTAAGCTCTTTCTTCGAAATCGTGAAGTCGATTTCCTCCTCCTACAGGAAACTAATCTTAAAGCTAAGGACACTAGAGGCCTTTCTATTAGAAACTTCTCTCTTCTTCGTAATGACAGACCCGACCGTCGAGGCGGCGGAACGGCCATCTATTACAAGAAGACACTTCACTGCTCGCCCATTTCTACTCCGCAGCTTACCAATATGGAAGCCACGGTATGCAGGCTAGCTATGACTGGACATCAGTCCATCCTCATAGCCTCATGTTACATCCCTTCAGGAACCTATCCCCTCAAAAAAGATTTTGAGGCCATTATATCCTTGGGCAATTTAGTCATTATGTTTGGAGATTTTAACTCCAAGCATACTGAATGGACATGCCGCACTACGTCCCCTAGTGGCAAGATACTGCTCGATATCACGCAGTCTCTTGATATCACTGTCCATAGTCCTCTCGGTGTTACTCACTTTCCCGATAACACCGATCACTCACCCGATGTGTTAGATTTTGCGTTACTCCAAGGAGTTTCTCTCAACCTCAGAGCAATCGAGACACTAGACGATCTAGGATCAGACCACCGACCGGTCTCCCTCATTCTTGGCCATCAGCCACCTCCCCCAACACACACAAAAACCTTCACTAACTGGAAGGGATTCAAGGAGTCCCTAGCTAAAGCTCTGAACTCACAGGATTCTACCATCTCCATACCGTCGGACTTAGACAGTCCCGAAAAAATCGACACCGCGGTCGATTCACTCTCCACCCTTATTAAATCCTCCCTTAAGGAGAACGAAAGGGTCGTCCCGGTTGCTAACAATAGTGGGCTTCCCCTACATATTAGCAACCTATTAAAAGCCAAAAAAGCTGCTTTCCGGAGAGCAGCAAAATATCCCACCCCCGAATATAGGCGCGCGGCCAATCGTCTTCAACGAAAACTCCGCTTCCGCCTCTCTGAATTTCAAGATCTCGAAAAGAGTAAGCTCATGGAGAATATCTCTCCATCTCACACAGCGTACTATCAGATGGCTAGAGCCCTCCGCATAGACGCTATCACCCACACTCCCCCTCTCTCCCGTCCCGACGGCACGGTTGCCTTCGAGGACGAGGAAAAGGCTGAGTGCTTTGCGGATAGCATTGCCGCTCAATGCTCCCCTAGTTCTCAACCTGTCGACCCCTCACACGTCCAGGCAGTGGAGGATGAGGTCCGCCGCCGGAACTCACCCCCTACGGCCTTCGAACCTATCTCTGTGTCTAATGATGAGATTTCATCCCTCATCAAAGGACTTAAGCCTAAAAAGGCCCCGGGCGCGGATGGCATCTCCAACCAAGCCCTTAAACACTTTCCCGAGCAGGTGTTAACCTTTTTATCTATTATCTTCAACGCCTGCTTCAACCTTAGTTATTTTCCCACTTCGTGGAAAGAGGCAACTGTGATTGGAATCCCCAAGCCAGGCAAGCCTCTCAACCTCCCCTCCAGCCATCGCCCCATTAGCCTCCTCAAGGCAATGGGCAAGCTCTTCGAAAGAGTCATCCAAACACGGATGAGGCGCTATCTGTTTCCCACAGACGGTGACCCTCTCATTATTCCCCACCAATTCGGCTTCCGAGCCAAACACTCATGTCCCCAACAAGTTCACCGCATTGTGGAATACATCCTCAGCGGTTTCTATCCTCGACGCCATAAAACCATCGCGGTCTTCTTCGATATAGCCAAAGCTTTCGATAGAGTCTGGCACACAGGCCTCATCTACAAGCTCTACAAAATAGGTCTCCCCGATCGTCTAGTTCGTCTCGTGGCCTCCTATTTGAAACATCGTACCTTTCGTTTCAGACACGAAGGCACGCTATCTTCACAGCGAACTATCAAGGCTGGTGTCCTTCAGGGCTCAGTACTTGCTCCTTTGCTGTACATCCTGTTCACCAACGACATTCCCATTCCGTCGAAAGGTGTTCAACTCTCCCTCTTTGCAGACGACACTGCCATCTACTGCAAAGGTGTCTCACTACCCTTTATACGGACAAGATCCAAAAGTCAGTTGATGACCTAGGAGATTGGTTCAAAAAATGGCGCATCGATGTGAACCCGGAGAAGAGCTCCGCCGTTCACTTCGATTATAAACGACGCCGTCTTAAAAACACCCCTCCAATACGTATGCTAGGGACCCCTGTCCCCTGGCATACGACCGCCAAATATTTAGGTGTCACTCTAGACACAGGGCTTACCTTTAGGCCCCACGTCAAACGAGTCACCCGTCACGCACGGTTTTACCTGAGTAGGCTCAACAGTATGTTGGGCAGACACAGTAAAATGTCCCTTCGAAACAAGCGAACCCTTTATAAGGTCTGTATACGACCCGTCATGTCCTACGCGGGCCCCGTCTTTGCCCACGCAAACCCTAACATTTTAAATGAACTCCAAATAGTTCAGAACCTCTTCTGTCGTCGAGCTGCGAACGCACCTTGGTACGTCCGTAATGCCGACCTTCATCGGGACTTAGAGCTCCCAACAATTCAACAATTCCTTAAAAAACTCTCTGAGAACTTCTTCAAAGCCTCAGAGTCGCACCCAAACAATTTAATTCGTGAGGCGGCTTCTTATGCAGCCCCACCCCCCTCTCGCTATCGTGTCCGCAGGCCGAGAAGCTCTCTCTCGGACCCGCCTAATAAACTGTCAAACGACCTGATTTACGTGGTAGAGCCATGCTGCAGTTATATTAGTAGTATAGTTGTAGCACGAATGGGTCGGCTCGACCGGGGAAGGACCACGCTCTCACAGAATACCAGCGTGAAATAGTAGCTTAATGCTGCTGTATTTCGTATGGTGAGTGTAGAGAACCGGAGACCCTTTTTACTGGAAATGAGGCATTCCATCTCAGTCCTCACGGGTGACAACGCATCTGCATTTTGATTTGTAATGGAAGATAGATGTAGATGTCTATGGGCCGCAGCAACCACTTACCATCAGGTGGACTGTGTGCTCGTTTGTCAGCCTATTCTATAAAAAAAAAAAAAAAAAAAAAACCTGAACTGCCTCCTGGCGGCTCAGGCCAGTTCTAATTAAATTAATTATTATTATATTAACCAACATTAACTTGCCTTCCTAGGCACTCCCTCAGCGGCACTTAGCCACCTGCGCCCTCTTTTCCCAAAAGAGGGTCGCTCATGATAAGGCACAATAGAGCTTAATCAGCCGGCTGCCTGTCCCCAAAGGCGGTTTTTAGAGGGTATCACTTAGGGTCCCCGGTAGGACAGTGAGTCCCTCATAACCACGATAGACCGGCTATCGTGGTATGCGTAATGCATTTTCCGCCTCCCTACGTACAGGGTAGCCCTTTAATTGCTTCGGGCGCAAAAAAAAAAAATGTTATTTTTCGGTAACTTTTATTGAATTTTTCAAGTTGTCAAAGCGGCAGACTTATTACTATCGCGTTTTTTGGTAATTTCTTACACTTTAAACACCTGAGCGTCTCTATATCGACCGCCGGTCAAACTAAAGAGTCCTCATTCCATGTACCTCAGGTATAGGGAATAAAGTGAAAAAAAAATGTGAAGCTTATAATACCGTAAATCTGCCGCCCACTGGCTCTTAAGTTATATCTGTGTCAGACGTACGGTAGTTTTAACCATTTTATTTTGTTTTCGTTGATACAATACAACTTGCCACTGACTCACTCCTATTGGACATAATGGAGCATTCGGTTGTGTATTTTTGGTAACCCATACAAATTCAGTTGTTACGCGCACGATAATACCTGCGTACAAAGATTTAAATAGTACCGTACAGTAGTAGTAACTATTTTAATCTTTGCCTGCGTGTGCCACACAACCACGGGTTCCGCGCCTACGTCAAAGTAACCGAGTGAAGCCGGCCACACGCGAGCGTGTGCCTGCTGTACTACCATATTATGCCAGAGGTGTCATAGACAAGATTGGCTACATCTTGAAGGGAGCTTCCATTAGAACATTCTACTAGCCGGCGAAGAAGATTAGTCAGTTCTTACCATCTGTAAAGTCTCATATTGAGAGTAGAGCGACAGAGTGTACACGCTGATTGTGAATGTGGTCTCTCTTATATAGGAAAAACAAAAAGATCAATTAAAATCCGCGTAAAAGAATATATAGCTGAAGTGAAGCATCAGGCACAGAGTCAGAACTAGAATTAGGAGCAGGGATACGGTTTACAAAATTAAAGTTGTTGTTATTTGACGATTTATATGGTTAGAATTAGTATTAGAGTTACGATTAATGTTTTTATTAAAATTTTGACGTTGTTGCATATTATATTGTCGCCTTCTACATTGATCAATAGTGTGCCCTATGTTTTTGCAATAGTTGCATATTAATTTAACAAAGTTAGAACTAGATAAATGAGAAATTTGTTTACTATGATTAAAATAAGAATGTTTTATTTTTATTTTTATTTTTGAAACATTGAGTTATGCAACTCATGTAGCGAAATGGCCTACTTTATTACATATAAATCACTGTTTTATTAAATTTTTCTAACACATTTCGAGACTGTAGTTTTTGTTCTTCGATTGCTAAATGCACAGGTTTAACAATATTAAACATGTATTTAATGCTACATACTCCATGGCGGCTGTTCTACCTGGGAGTTATTCAGGGATTTCGCAGTTATAGGCTATATCTGACTCGGTTTTTGTTAGAATTTGTTCTAATTTTAAGGATAATTTAGTAATGTCTTAGGATGACTGTTTACAATTTTGCAAATCTGATGATAAATGATGTGATAAATGATAAATGATCTTCGCGTGTTTTTTCTCCCCAAAAGTAGAAAGGAGAAATGACTTTTTTTCGTTCCACGTTTTTTTTAAAATTGAACTTGAGCTTTTTCCTCAAGTTGTGAGATAATGTATTTGCATAGAATAGATTGTTTCGGTGTAGCTAACGACATTGCATTATCGCAGTTTGTAAGAAAAGCGTGTAGGGATTCCTTCTCTGCGTTATAAGATTTTATAAATTTCGTCAAAAACGAAAGTGTGATTTTTTCTGACTTATTGTCTTTCTTTGCTGTGTTTTAAGTGATATAGAATTAAAATTGAAATTTAAAATTATGTAAAATAATAACAATACAAACAACAATAACCGTAAATGTTTAATTTAAAAGAAGAAAAAAAAAACGACTCACAGGAAAATAACAACTTCTATACGTAGCATTTATGCGTAACAATAGCTCGGTGACACGTTACACTCGTAGCGGCTGGCGGACGGAGTTGCTGACACGATGACTCCGTCATGGGAATGAAAGATGTAGAAAATTCATTTTTTTTTGTTGGCGAGTTAGAGCCAGCTGTTGCGGGCTCCTGGTGGAGGCTGATCGTTGGCCAGACGGCTAATTTCAGGACCAGGTGTGAGCGGAACTCGCTCATGCTTTAGAACGGAGGCTGATTGTCATCTATAATTGTGGTAGGCACGGCTAAGGCTCAATGTCGACCTTGGTGATTTCGGGGACGTCGGATTCGGATGCCTTTATGATCTTCTGTTTGCCATTCCATTTCTGACACCAATTTGTTAGAAAGTCGATCGAGTTTGACTTTTTCTTAAACCACTAAATAACCCTAAAGGTTTATTAAAAAAGTTCACACACAAAATTGATAATGTTCATGATTTCCCAACATTAATACGTCTCGGAATCAACGAGATGTCCAATCTATAGATGCTCTGAATCTAACTTACCATTATTATTAGAATTAAAATTATCATAGAAAAGAACAATACAATTGCTGACTAAGTTTATGTGAAGGAAAAATACTGTGGATTAAATAAATGCTTACCGACCGACCGTCTAAAAGTTGGTGGAAATTACTTGAAGAGATTCCATTACGTAAATAGACATATAGGTAGTTATATAGTAAATTCACACGAAGCGAATAAAAACGTGTTAAAAATTTATTATTTAAGAAGATATTTACATTTTGCGCTGAGTACCTATAGGTATGGAGTGAGGAGGTATCTATCTATATACCTCTCAGCTGTTTATAGTTTTACTCTCGGGACGGGATCTTATTTCTATCTTAGATTAAGTGCTTATCACGTTACAGTATAGACGTTTTAAGGCTTTTTCAGTGTGATTTTTTTACCATTCATTTTATACTACTAATTCAAATTATTAACTCTTCTAGATTTACTATTTTTACTTCTTTTCAAGAATGCACCAACGTGCACACATTTATTATGATATTTTTTCATAAGAGTAAGTGGATGATGAGGTCATGATAGGACATCTACATCGATCTACTTTAGATAATATTCCAGGTCATGTCATTGCCATTTTAGTGTATAAATTAAATGCCTTGTTGGTTTGATCTTGGTCATTCATCACATGAAAGCATAGCACAGTGCTGATATTCTTTAATACCGGCAATACATGTTGGCCAAGCCTCAGCCAACGCGAGCGTAGACAAATTGATTCAAGACGAGTGCTACAGTCTATATGTTGGCAAGTTTGAATGAGTGAACATACCTACTGACATCGCCGACTAGCACGTGGACACGACTTGCCGAGTGCAGGTGAGCGTCTTTGATTTGTGCAGAAAAACCGACAATATTTCGAAGTAAGACGAGACGTGGCGAGCGATTACGTGTAGTAGCAATGCAATGAAAATTTAACTATTTTTTTATTTTTGAGTGGTCTAAAGTACATCACATGTTCAAAGTAACAACTGTTAACAGCTTACCTATGTGGTACCATTATTGAAATACATAAAGGCTGACTGCCACATTGGTCTAGTGGTTATAAACGTGATTGCGGATCATTAGGTCCCGGGTTCGAACCTGAGTCGGGTCAAAATCAATTATTGGATTTGTAGTCGTGGTAGAAAAAGGGGAAACCTCCCGCAGGGCAACTTGTTCTGCCCGGGGAGCGGTCAATGCTCCATGTGATAGTTCGGAGCTATTCTATATATACTGTTTTTGTTTCGGAACTTTTGATAGCGCGATTTAGGCTTCGGTGTGTTTAGCTTGTGGCACAAAGACAGCACCGCCACAGGTTTTTCTGTCAAAAATTTCTCAGTAATAGCCTGGATTTAGGGAACTTGACATTGTTTTACCACCGTGCCTCGGAAAGCACGTACAGCCGTTGGGCTTGCGCCTGATCTCTCTACCGTCGTGTCGATTTTCGTCCCATCGGATTATGAGAGTGAGGGAAAAGAGAGTGCACCTGTGCTTGACCACACACTTGGACACTATAATACTATTCTGCGCAGATGACTGGTCTCCGTTAAAACTGGCTACCGTGACTTAAATCGGGAGGATATTATTGTTATATAAATGCTTCAGGCCTCCAGCAGTTTTTCTACCAAACTGAAGGACTCAAGCAGCGATACTGTCAGGAGTTAAAGTTGACTTCTTCTTTATTGAGATGCAACAAGTTAAATCTTCTCCAAAATCATGTTAAAACAAGGCCCAAAAAAAGACAAACCTGCAGTTCTCGACAATAAAGTTCCGTGGCTTACCAGCGGCGTGGGGACATCAAGAACTGGGCGCGACATTTCGCAAGAGAGAATGTCTATTTTTTTACATCTGGAATTAATTCTAACTTCATTTTATTTGCCATCTTGGCTATGTTACAATAAGTGCGCTCTGTTATGTCAAAAACGACTGTATAAAATCTATTTAATAAAAGAGAATACGTGAATTGATTCTGCCGTTTCTGAGAAATCGGTGAACATAAATACGCGTAGAATAAATACAGAAAATTCTTGTTTTTTAAAACTTTTTAAAATATTCAGTTTACTTACATAGTAGCACCTCAAATTATTTACACTGTAACTCTATCGTATTGCTTGACCCACGCGAACAGAACGTTAATCATGGTTTTACTGTCGTTTTACGACTGTCAGGAGATTGTGTCCGTCCTGTTGCTCAAAAGTACTCATAAAGTATTTTATTCGATCCTTTTGTATAACTATTCTGTCAGTCGTATTTTATGGATTTATTTCTTATTTCTTTACTTTTGTATTTACGATAAACTGTTTTTGTGGTAAAGCCACCCCGTAGCTGTAATATCATTGAGGCTTGTCCTCGACCCGCGATCAGCATGCTTTCACAGAATGCTATCGTTAAACAGCAGACTAATGCTACTGTTACTGGTACCGAGGTATTCCATTTTAGTCCTTAGGGATGATTTTTTTGATTTTGATAGGATACGTAGGACACAATGAAGTACTACGCACCTGGCCGTTCATATATGTTTGAATTTCGAATGTGATTTTTTTATAAACACAAGAAACTCATAATACCTATATTGATTAAAACAATATTTGGCTAGAAATTGCGTGTCAATTGTTTTTATCACAAATTGCTATTCGTGATTCGTATCAAAAATGGAATAAACGTTGATTGGTGTAAAAATGTTGTTAAAGTACAATCACGGATGTTCAAATATTGTGTTTGACATTGCGACAAGAGATGAAATATGGATATATTGTAACATTCCGGAAAGAAAGCAACAGTCTTCTGTATAGGTGTTCGAAGGCGACATCAATAGAAAGAAAACTGAATTAGGCAAGAAGAGTGGTCAAACAATGATTCCTTTTTTTGCTTTCAGACGGGTCCTGTCTGCACGATCTCATTGATGAGCAAAATATAGTTATTGCTGAGTGGTACACCACCATTTGTTTGTCCAGAGTCTTTCACTCACTTACTCTCTGATTCGCTCACTCACTCAAGCACTCTTTTACACACTTACTCACATATTCACTCACTATATCAATCTCTCACTCACTCACTTACTTTTCACATGTTTTTCATAAATGAAACCTCTGTGGAATTTACAGTACTCTAATCAGGTACTGCTATCACAAGGCCAAGCGGACAACAATTTCGAATTGAGTTCATGGACACTGTATGTTAATTATTGAAAATGTTGGAGCTTCTTACACAAAGTACAGTTTTACATATTTCTGTTGCATCGCAGAGAAACGTTGATTAAAACAAATAATGCAAACGAATATGCGAATGTATTGATCGCCTTCATCAAGGTTTGCAAACAATTTTGTATTTCTGTCGTAAAACGAGGGTAGCAGTTATTATCGGAAAATTAGATTTTTGACATTCCACCTTACGAGGAACCAAAATAACAGCACGATAATGTGGCGCTTACCTGGAATTTTCTGGAAAATTTTTGTATAGTTTTTTTTAAAGAATAAGGGTGACAAACGAGCACACAGTTCACCTGATGGTAAGTGAATGCTGTGGCCCATGGACATCTACATTTATGTTCAATTAATAATCAAAATGCAAATGCGTTGCCAGCCCTGAGGAAGGAGATGGAATTCGTTTCCAGTAAAAAGTGTCTCCGGTTCTTTACACTCAACATACGAAACACATCAGCATTAAGCTACTATTTTACGCTGGTATTCTGTAAGAGCGTGGTCCTACCCCGGTCAAGCCGACCCATTCGTGTTGCAACCACAATATAGCTGCAGTATGGCTCTACCGCGTAAAAATTGGTATTTGGTATTAAAAATGTAAAATGCCTTTGTATACTTTTAATATTTTGTTGTGAAGTTTCACCGCCACCGGAGCCGCTTGAGTATTAAAATAAAAAGAATGGTATGTCGTAAATTAGTTTCACTTCGTACGTGTTTACACAATTACACGCATTTTAAATATATTCAAGATCTAGAATCACATCCGTAGGACAAGGTAAGGAAATTGAAATGTTTGCTCCATCTCAGTAATCTTTTCGCGTGATAGAGGTCAGGCAAAACATGTCACATTATTGAACATTTAATGCACCATGTTTTTGAGCAGCACCAATTGACCAATGGGTCGCTTCAACCTTTAAGAACCATTTACGCTATATGTTTCGCTTGGTAAGTGAGTCTTTTGATTGGTAATGAGGTATTCAAGCTTAGTTCTCAGAGGCGACAATGCATCTGCATTTTAATGCATGTAAAATACGTGTGAAAGTGTATGATAGTATGTCCGTGTTAAATGTACGAGAGTCCTTTACTATATAAAATACCGTATAATTAAGTGTACAGAGCATATATTACGCCGTTAAGCTTTGGTTTCCAGCCAGTGCTAGCATTTGTGGTAAACATTTAATTCGTTGTTTTTTGCGGGCCTCCTAGAAAATGTCAGATATGTTAATCAAATACATTACCAGTAAAATCTCTTTTAATATGACGTAATGTATTGAATTTTAGGGCCGAATCTGATAGATACCATCACCTGTACCATGACGAAAGAAATAGCCTACCTCTTTTTTGTTTGAAGATGGTAGCGGATGTCCACGTGCTGCAGTATTCACTTACCATAAGTTGGAAAGTATTGTTTTTAAAATGAAATCAATGAGGTGTTTTAAAAATTAACAAGTTTATTGCATCATTTGCACTATATCCAATAGAGTTTCATATTCTATTGCTTGTAATAATTTGGTTTTACAATTTAAACATCACTTTAAATCGACATTTCGCTTTCAATAGAATGATTTAATATTTACAAAAATTTAAATCATTCTATTGAAAATACAAAGCGAAGTAAATTAATGTTTAAAACCATTAACGAGACATAGTGATCGGACAAAGACTATTCTTGTGAAGTTTTATAGATATTTAATTCGTTAATAACTATAACTTAAGAATTAAATATAAAAAAAAACTATATTCATTTAAAAAATACCCCCATCATCCTTAAAGCCCTTTACAAGTTCGCTGCTAAAGACAAACCTTCCATTAAAGATAACCACAAAACATCTACACGTCGCTTAATGACACGAGCTTGCTACTCGGAAACCTTTCTTCCCCACCCGTTGTCGGTTCTATGAGCTATATTGCCAGCCCATTGGAACATAAACTTACCGATTCGTTGAGATTTCTCATGACCACAGTTTACACGTTTCGACTACCCTCCACACACGACCAAAGCTTATACGCGTCTCCACGGCTCTCTACACACGTACACAGATTACACGCGTCTCCACCACCCTCTACATATGACCACAACTTCCACTTATCGACCACCCTCAACACACGACCACTGCTTCCACTTGTCGAACACCCTCAACACACGACCACAGATTCCACGCGTCTTCAATAACCTTCACACAAGACCACAG
Organism: Parnassius smintheus behrii; assembly: GCA_036936625.1. Classification (NCBI taxonomy): domain Eukaryota; kingdom Metazoa; phylum Arthropoda; class Insecta; order Lepidoptera; family Papilionidae; genus Parnassius; species Parnassius smintheus. The sequence continues at coordinate 38,514,044 of JAUPFT010000017.1, read as the reverse complement.
CTTGCAAGTATCGACCACCCTCCACACATGACCACAGCCTACACCTGTGGTATCCCCACCGCCCCCCACACGCGGACGAAGTCGCGAGCCGAGATTTCTTGTAAAACGTGTAACCAATGACTAGATATCTTGGTCGAAACAGCTAGAAAACCATATTATGATCTTGATAATTACGCAATTATGAAAATAATCTTCTAGAAGATTTGTACTGTAGGTAATTAAAAAGTAATAGCTATGTATATAATATTTACTTAAACAAATTTATAGAAGGGCACAAGTGTAAGGTAAAAAATTTATAAAACGAAATACATAGCACTTCTTCTAGAACATATCAGTACAAAATTTCTCTGCGTCGCCTCCAACGACACCCATGGGGTTGATATTACGAGTATATGGGGTAATAGTTATTATTATTCTCACACTGCCACTACACGGTTAAACTGCTAACTAAACACTATCGGTAACTGAAGCACGACAACTATTCTATAATAAACAACTAGAGGTAAACATTTTGGAACCCATCAAAGCACAATCTCGACCAGCAGTGTTATTGTAAACACTAATTAGAACAACCTTGTTTCGATTTTTAAGGTTTAACGTTTGATTCGTCAAGTAGTGTAAATTCACTATCGATTATAAGTAAATATGTACCTTTCTTATATTAACATCTTATTTTAGAATTACAAAATTTTATCATATTAGAAAACGTGCCGCAGTGGCGGAGTGATTTCTATTGACAGACGATTACTACCAGTATTTATTTATTTATTTTATTCTTTATTGCATCCTTAAACAAAATAATACAAAGGGCGGACTTAATGCCTTGAGGCATTCTCTACCGGTCAACCCATGGAGTGGTGAGAATTTGATGTAGGTGTGGCAACATAGAATAGGAATGATAATTAACTGCATAATATACGAGTATACAAACTACTAATAAATAAACTATACATATATAATCTATCCTTACATATATACAAATATATAAATAAATGGATATACATACAATATACTATACATACATATATATACAGTATATATATATTTAAATACATACATACAATATATATATATATATATATATATATATATATATATATATATATATATATATATATATATTTAAATACATACATAATTAGTATATACAAATTACTATGAATATATACGTCTGTTTGGCAATACATATTAAATAGATGAGTCATGTAAAATGCATTGTCTTTAAGAAATGATCACGGACCAACTTTTTAAAAGCGTACTTATTGGGAGTTTTCTGATGTCATCGGGCAAGGAGTTCCAAAGGCGTGTAGCCTGAACTGTGAAGTATTGCAGTGCGATACTGTATATCGTAGTGCACTGCACGAGTTGTATCTGTTAATAAGTATGACATATATGCACTAAATACTAAGGACAACTCTAACTCTTTTTCATTCCAGAGTGATTAGCATCGGCAACCGAGGCCTACCAGAGTTACACCACGCACTGCAGACCAGCATCTACGAGCAACACCTATTCATTTGTATAACTCACATGCAATGAATACTTGGTACAACTTTGACAGAATAACATCTCAAAGTGATTTCTTTCGACAGACGATTCCTACCAGAGTTATACCGTTCCACTGCAGACCAGCATCTACGAGCAGCACCTCTTAACAAGTATGACGCAAGACACAATGAATACTCAGGAAAACTCCGACACTTGTTCAGCGGCATAAAAGTTACAGTTCGTCCGGAACCGCTTAGGTAGCTGATTTACAATCGAAATATTAGATGCTCTGTGATTTTGATACTGCTGTCACCGAATAAAATGTAAGGTAGTGCCACAGGGGAAGGGCCATTCTCTCACAGAGTACCAGCGTAAAAAAACAACTTTATACGATGTTTCGTATGTATTCGTATGTATCATAATCCTCAGAGATGAACAACGCATCTATTTACATTTTGATCCTTAACCGATGATAGATGTAGCAGTCTTTGGTCCAAAGCTACCATCAGGTGAACTGTGCGTTCGATTTTTACCCTAATTTCATTAATGAAAAGTTAATTATTCAATCATTTCTATGAAAGTGTGGTACCGGAGTATGTACCACATTCGATGGACACACACGCAGAAAAAAAGTCTTACAACCTTATGTTTATTTCACTTCTTCGTATTTTCTTTTATTTTTTGATATCGGTTGACACACATTGGTGTGGGGCGATGATCTCTTTCGTTCCGTAAAAGCCACTCAGAAATTAAAGAAAACCTGTGCCCAGCTGTGAGATTTATATAAATTTTTACTCCATTTGATACGAGTACGTTATGTTATATGCTCTAATTTTTCTAATAAATGTATGAGAAAATGGTAAAAAAAAGACTTTTAACAACTACCGATTTATTGCGAATTTTACAGCAAAGTTTAAAAGGATTACCTTAAAACTCTTTAAAACTCCCATTTTATTTAAAACTTTCACGAAATACAGCTTACTCTTTTTCTGCGACATTAAGAAATGGAGCTGGTATTAATAGATATTCAGGTCCGTTACCATTATTTGGGTATATGTTCATAACTTGCGAATATGCATTGGGTGACGGCAATGAATTACGAAATGGATAGAAGCCTGGATAACGAGGAAGTACATTTCTTGTAGGTATCGGCCAAATGCCAGGATAAGGGGCTATTGACATTGGTGCCACCGGCATTACCGGGAAGGGAGCTGGTGCAACCGGAATAGGAGCAACCGGGACAGGTGCAACCGGAGCAGGTATAACCGGAACAGGAGCAACCGGGACAGGCGCTACCGGGGCTGGTGCAACCGGGGCAGGTGCAATCGGGGCAGGTGCAACCGGGGCAGGTGCAACCGGGGCAGGTGCAACCGGGGCAGGTGCAACCGGGGCAGGTGCAACCGGGGCAGGTGCAACCGCGGCAGGTGCAACCGGGGCAGGTGCAACCGCGGCAGGTGCAACCGGGGCAGGTGCAACCGGGGCAGGCAACACCGGGGCAGGTACAACCGGAACCGGGCCAACCGGGGCAGGTACAACCGGTACAGGTGCAACCGGGGCAGCTGCAACAGGGGCAGATACAACCGGATCAGGGGCAACCCTAGCAGGTACATCTGGGGCAGGTACAACCGAAACAGGTGCAACCGCGACAGGTGCAACCGCTACTGGAGTAACCGGGGCAGGTAGAGCCGGTACAGATGCAACCGGGGCGGGCGCAACAGGGGCAGGTACAACTGGAACAAAGGCAACTGGAACAGGTGCAGCCGGCGCAGGTGCAACCGGAACAGAGGCAACTGGTTGAGGTGCGACCGGAATAGGTGCTACTGGAACTGGTTTATTTACAGCAGCATTAGGTTCCGGGTATTGCTCTGATGTTGTTACTGTTGTTGTTGTGACCGTTTTTGAACTTGGTTGTCCTGGCACCACAGCATCGTTGTTGGCATTAACATATGCGGACGATAAAACTATCACGAAGCAGATGCTTAGAATATTGACCTGAAAAATAAATTAGTCATGAAGGCCTTCCCATGCAACGTTATACGTTATACGTACGTAAATATTTCAGCCGTTTGATGGCAAAATAAGAGAATCCGTTATCACATTTCGTCCTGCATGTATCCTATAAGGTGACTATGGGAATGACCATAAATACCTTCTGGCATTCAAAAGACGACATTATACCATCTCGTATATGCCTTATTTACAATAGAAGACTTAAATTTAGAGCTTCCATTTTGCCTAAAATTCTGGCCAGGTTGGCATCATGTAGGGTTGGTTAATTCTCTATCCTATTTCTATCGCCCAGCATCAGCAACGGGTTTCTATTGCTGTTTTCTGGTGTGTAGAGAGAATTCGCCATAGTCGCTACGCTTTGGCAGGCGGTTTGGCAAACGCAGTTATTTTTTATTTTAAGTTGTTATCAGAGGATTGCTGCTACCCATCTCCTGTTTCATTACTTTCTTACGTCACACACGAGATAAGAAGGGGTAGAGAATATTCCTACATTGCCACTACATGGTAGTTACTTCGTTTACACCAGAAGTAAAATACCAAAACCGGGGATGGGCAACAGCGTTAAAGATACAAAACTTCTGCAGTTTTTAATTCGCCAACCAAGCGTGACGAAATGACAATGGGGGAAGATTTGTATTAATTATTGTTCAATTAAGATCTAATGAGAAAGAAAAAGAAGATATTGATAACGTCAAACGCCATAATCGTCACTGCAAAGGAGCTAGCAAACTATTTGATGATAAATAAAATTAAATGCGACTAATACCGGTAAATATTTTTTTCGTTTCCATCACAGAAATATAAATAAATTAATCGTTAGTAAAATTTAATAAGTTTATACATACCTTCGAGATCAGCATCGTAGTGTTAATAACAATTACTACAATAGAAATAGAATGTAAAAAGTAAAAACAATGTCTTTTTATATAACGACGATTCACCGCAACATTTTTAAAACTTTTGGAATGTATTGTAAAATGGATCTTCTCTCCAGCAATCTAAGTTGATTCCAAAGACTTTTTAATTCAGTAGCACTATATTAGATACCGATAAACTTCTAAGTGAATATGTAATTAAACATAAATGGTAAACGAATCATCTCAAATTATCATTAAGATAAACGTTTCTTAGTAATTTTGTATATAATTTTGAATTATTTAAAAAAAAATATGTTGCTACTTCGATAAAGGCGTAAGGCAATCCAAAAATCCTAAAAATCTACCAGATATAGGAAACGTTAATCTTATAGAAAACATCCTTGCTTCACATTGTTACTGGTGAAAGGACTTTTTTTCATAGAAGTCGGTCTGGGTAGATATAACTCATTAGCTACTTCTAGCCCTCAGTAATGAGGGGAGGCAGTGCCCAGCAGTGGGACATGTATAAAGGCTGTAACTTTACTTTACTAATTCTAGCAGTGTTGCACCGCTGTGTTTTCGGTCTGAAGCGTATAGAGGGGTTGTATAATTACAGACTGTGGGGCATTGCATCTTAATCATTAGATGTCTGAAAGCATCTGTAGACTTCGTTGCTTGAAATTGACAGCAGGTGTTAAAAGACATACCAGCTACCGCAGTCCGCTGACTGTGTGAGTAATAAAAGTATTTTGAAGACATCTGAAGTCCGCCAACACGCATTGGGGCTCGGCGAGCCAATGATCCATAGTGCTCTCGAAAATGAGAGGACGCTTGTGTTGCGCAGTAGGACCCATATAGGCTTTATCTTATCTAACTTTCAACATAGTTGGTAAGTTGATGATTAGCGTTTATATTTTTTCGCTTTTTTTTTAAATAGGATAAGAGTGACACGCGAGGACACAGTGCACCTGATGGTGAGTGGTTGTTGTGGCCCAACAGACATGTACATCAATCCTTGTTTAAATAGGATAGGAGTGACACGCGAGGACACAGTGCACCTGATGGTGAGTGGTTGTTATGGCCCAACAGACATGTACATCAATCCTTGTTTAAATAGGATAAGAGTGACACGCGAGGACACAGTGCACCTGATGGTGAGTGGTTGTTGTGACCCAACAGACATGTACATCAATCCTTGTTTAAATAGGATAAGAGTGACACGCGAGGACACAGTGCACCTGATGGTGAGTGATTGTTGTGGCCCAACAGACATGTACATCAATCCTTGTTTAAATAGGATAAGAGTGACACGCGAGGACACAGTGCACGTGATGGTGAGTGTTTGTTGTGGCCCAACAGACATGTACATCAATCCTTGTTTAAATAGGATAAGAGTGACACGCGAGGACACAGTGCACCTGATGGTGAGTGGTTGTTGTGACCCAACAGACATGTACATCAATCCTTGTTTAAATAGGTTAAGAGTGACACGCGAGGACACAGTGCACCTGATGGTGAGTGGTTGTTGTGACCCAACAGACATGTACATCAATCCTTGTTTAAATAGGATAAGAGTGACACGCGAGGACACAGTGCACCTGATGGTGAGTGGTTGTTGTGGCCCAACAGACATGTACATCAATCCTTGTTTAAATAGGATAAGAGTGACACGCGAGGACACAGTGCACCTGATGGTGAGTGGTTGTTGTGACCCAACAGACATGTACATCAATCCTTGTTTAAATAGGATAAGAGTGACACGCGAGAACACGGTGCACCTGATGGTGAGTGGTTGTTGTGACCCAACAGACATGTACATCAATCCTTGTTTAAATAGGATAAGAGTGTCACGCGAGGACACAGTGCACCTGATGGTGAGTGGTTGTTGTGGCCCAACAGACATGTACATCAATCCTCGTTTAAAAATAAAAATACAGATCCGTTGTCAGCCATGAGGACTAAGATGGAATGCCTCTTTTTCAGTAAAAAGGGTCTCTGGTTCTCTGCACTCACCATACGAAACACAGCACCATTAAGCTGCTATTTTACGCTAGTATTCTGTGAAAGCGTGTTCCTTCCCCGGTCGAGCCGACCCATTCGTGCTATGACTATAAATAGGATAAGAGTGTCACGCGAGGACACAGTGCACCTGATGGTGAGTGGTTGTTGTGGCCCAACAGACATGTACATCAATCCTCGTTTAAAAATAAAAATACAGATCCGTTGTCAGCCATGAGGACTAAGATGGAATGCCTCTTTTTCAGTAAAAAGGGTCTCTGGTTCTCTGCACTCACCATACGAAACACAGCACCATTAAGCTGCTATTTTACGCTAGTATTCTGTGAAAGCGTGTTCCTTCCCCGGTCGAGCCGACCCATTCGTGCTATGACTATACTATTAGTATAGCTGCAGCATGAATATACCACGTAAAAAGGCAACGACGTGTATGAACAAATAAAACTAGTTAGAAGAGTTCGTAGTATTGTTTGATGTTTCATTTATAGTACATAGGGAACAAACATTGCTCGGCGTTTGAAAAAAAATTTCTAAGAGTTGACACGTATTTAAATAAACTAAAAACGTAACACGTTATCTAAGTACAAAATTTCATCCAAATCGTGTCATTTTCTACAAACAAATTACATATAATACCAGGACTGATCGCTTTAATTATGGAATATTGTAGAACAATCACCATTTGCAATAATGCCCTGATGGCATATTAATAATCTCCTCTAGATTGAATTTTTCGTTCACAGAAGCCAGTCTCAACAAAGACTGGAGATAGCTTACTGCGCGGGACTCTTGTATAAGCGCACAAAGTGTCTGCCTAAATACAGATGCACTCGCTATTCCCTTACTCTCATAGTTCGATGAGACGGGAATTCGACAAAACACAGCACTAAAATACTGACGTTCCTTCCGAGACACGGGGGTGAAAAACCTTCAGATTCCTGACCTCATTGACAGGAAGCACCTATCAATTATTTTTGGTTCGATTGGAACCTCTTATCCCATTCACTACAATACATTAAGGTAGAGGAAAATATAGCATTGTCAAATGTCTTACGTGCCTTTTTTTAAACATTCTGACTTTTCACAATTTATTGAGGAAAGATATAGATGTCTGTGGGTCACAGAATTCACTTACCATCGGGTGTACTGTGGGCTTATAAATATTTCTGTTAAAATTATTAAATAATTTATTGTGTAAAAAATTAAGTGACAGATTTATTTCATATTTTATTACACACATTAGAAATAACGAAGATCAGGGTGTAAAATTTAGCGACTAAAGAAAAAAAAATTAATTTAATCTTCCTTGTCCTTAACCAACGAAAGCGTTCCCCTATAAAATTTGCGGTCACTGTTTTATGGTCAAGCGTCGGTTCACTTATCACAGCTTCTTACCAAACGGGATGAACATTACTGCAGATGTGTAGTGTGAAGTGTGTTTTATTAACAGGTTATTTGTTTACAATTTGGCGGCAAATTAATTTTATTTCTCAAAGATGCAGGTTTCCTCACGATGTTTTCCTTCACAGCCGAGCACATGGTAAATCAACACTTAAAATTGCAATTAACAAATTCATTGTTGCCGGCGGGGTTCGAATCCGGGTATGATAAAAAATATTAAACTTTATTAAATCTTGGCCAAGTACAATTTTTTGAACGTTTTATTTTCAATTAAAAGAGAACTTAATACATAAGTTTTAAATAAAAAATGATGAGACTTAATTGTTTCCATAACTTATTATGTTTTCATTATCGATTTTGTACTTATTAGACAAAGATATCGAACTTACAAAGTAACAAATTGGGATGTTGATAACGAGAGCAGAATAACATAGAATAGCACTCATACCTAAATTTTCACTTTTTAATACTTATTTTGTTCAGTAGTACTCAGTTCAGGGGGATAAGTCGCTCGCGTCCGTAGGCTATGACCACCTATTCCTAGGCCCACCCTACACGTGTCCCCCGGGTGGTGCTAAATGAGCGACAAGCCGATACCACAGACTCGGTTCCACGCCGTGGTAGCGGCGTAAAACATACTACCCAATATTTCGCACCATGAGGAACTATATATAAAAGAAATGGCCCCGAGTTCCCGGCGCCCCTTTAATGGGGCAGGGGTGCGAAGAATCTCCGGGAGGAAAACCGCCGAAGAGGTTCGCCACCCGTCACGTTCTGTCTCCCGGAGAGGCGAAAAGTGGATTGCAGAGGCCCGTCTGGCTACGTTGAATGTATGTATGTGGGGCAATGAATGATAAAATGGATGAAGTATGCGATATGATGTATAACAGAGGAATAGATGTGTTATGTGTAAATGAGACGAAAAGGAAGGGGAAGGATGTCACTACACATGGCATGTATACCGCATACTGGTTTGGTGTAGACGAGATCGAGCGAGCATGCCAGGGAGTAGGTATCATCCTTTCAGAAAGAATGGACCAATGTGTGAAAGAGTATGAATGTGTAAGCCCAAGACTGCTATGGATACGAATGAAAGTGGGCTTAAAGAAGCTGTTTGTGTTAGGGGTCTACGCCCCAGACATGTCTAAGCCCACTTATATCCGAGAGCAGTTTTGGTAAATGGTAAGGATGGTGTTAATGAAGTGTAAGGGAAATGAAAATATTATTATGTTAGGAGATTTTAAAGGAAGGGTTGGGGTGAGGAGGCTTGGTTATGAAAGGATATTGGGAAAGTTTGGTGATGAAAGTATAAATGAGAATGGTGAAAGTCTCCTCACCGTATGTATGGAAAAGAATCTTTTTGTGACGAACACTTGCTTTCGCCACACGAGGATTCACGTGTTTACTTGGGAAAGAGGTAACGATAGAAGCATGATAGATTTCATAATTGTGGATGAAAGATTGAGGGCGCAGTGGTGGATACAAGGGTTTACCGGGGTTCTAACGTAGGAACGGATCATTATTTGGTTTTATGCCGAATTAATGGTCTATTCACGCGATGGCGTCATCGATCATCTGTGTCTACCACTGCATTACAGCGTATTAGAACAGAAAGGTTACAAGATGAAGGTGAGAAAAACTAGTTCAAATGTAGACTGAAAGAAATGTAAGTGGTTTGGATGAATTATGTATGAAGGAGTTAGACTTGGAGAATGTATGGCAAAATGTAAAGAAAGGTTTAGTGGATGCAGCTACCGAAGTATGTGGTGTTAGTAAGAGGAAGAATGAAAGGAAAAATAATACGTTATGGTGGGATGATGAGATACGTATGGAAGTTGAAGCAAAGAAGAAAGCATGGCTAGATTTACTAGCAACAAAGGCTGGTAATTCTGGCGGTACGAATGATGATAGTGAAAGAAAAAATGCAGTCTTTAAACATCTTAATAAGATGGTAAAAGGAATAGTTGAAAGAAAAAAGCAAGAAAGAACGGAGAAGAATGATAGAAGAATATCGGATAACTTCCAGGCAAAAATTAAAATGTTCTGGAAACTAGTAAGAACTGCCAGGGGGCATTCAAAACAGCCTGTGACGAATGTTATAAGAGACGAGAATGGCTATATTCTGAATGATGAAGTTTTGAGTTTAAAGAGATGGAAGGAATATTTTGAAAGCGTGTTTATGAGTGAGGAGACAACGTGTGTACTTAGTGAAGTAGAAACTCTGAAAGAAGAGGTAAGAGGTAGCGAGATAAGTATAGATGAAATAATGAAAGCAATGAAAAGCATGAAAGCAGATAAGGCTGCCGGATATGATAGAGTTTCACTCGAAATGCTAAGGGCTGGAGAGGAAGTCGTGGCAGGCCTGCTGCACACCTTGTTTAATTTATGATGGGAACTGAAGCGGGTACCGGTAGACTGGTGCAAAGCCGTGATAGTCCCAGTATATAAAGGAAAAGGGTCGCAGCAGGACTGCCGTAAAAACTACCGTGGCATCAGCCTTCTTAGCATTGTGGGAAAACTGTATGCTAAGGAAAAATTTGGGATGTGTAAGCGGGATTTAGAAAGTGAATGGGATGTACAGATCAAGTATTTTCCTTGCGCATGATCGCGGAGAAGTTTTTGGCCAAAAACCAAAAGGTTTTTTGTGCGTTCATGGACTTGAAAAAGGCCTATGACAGAGTGGATAGGGATGAGCTATGGCAAACACTGAACTTATTTGGGTTGAGCGCTGGCTTGATACGGGCATTGGAGTCTCTTTATAGGAACTCTAGTGCTTGTGTTAGGATCAACGGGGTCTACTCGGACTGGTTTGACATCCATAAAGGTGTCAGACAGGGCCGTGTGGCTTCCCCGTGGTTGTTCAACCTATTTATGGACAGTTGTTTGCAAAATTTGAAAGTTGAAGAATGCGGATTAAGAATGGGTGAGTTAACCGTCAAATACCTTTTGTACGCCGATGATCAAGTTATCCTTGCGTCGTCGGCAGTCGAGTTGCAAGTGGTGGTTACATTAATGAACAGATCATTAAAAGAAAGGGGTATGAAAGCGAACGCAAGTAAGATGAAGGTTATGGTTTTTGAAAGAGAAGAAAGTAAAACGATTTGTGAAATAAGAATAGAAGGGGAGTTCATCGAGCAAGTAGTTGAGTTTGTATATTTGGGCTGCGTATTTAGCAGGGATGGGAGATATGATAAGGATATAGAACGACGAGTGAATGCGGGAAATAGAGTAAATGGGGCCCTGCACTCTATTGTGAAGAGTCAAAATGTGTCAAAAAAGGCACGTATGGCAATTCACAATGCTGTGTTGGTCCCTACTTTAACGTATGGCAGTGAAAGTTAGAGTAGAATCAACGCAGTAGAAATGCGGTCCTTAAGGAGTATGTTAGGGCTGAATCTGAACGACAGGGTAAGAAATTGTGAAATAAGAGAAGAGTGTGGTTTGCAAAATGATGTTGTGACCAGGATTAAGAAAGAAATGCTTCGGTGGTTTGGTCATGTGGAATGAATGAATGATGAAAGAGTGACAAAGAAAATTTATGTTGCAGAAGTGAAGGGCAGAGTCGGAAAGGGATGTCCTAGGCGAAAATTTATCGACCAAATTGGCGATTTATTGAAAACGGGCCAAATTAGGAGTACCCTTAACCGACGAGCATGTATGCGTAGGTGTATGGATGTGAAGGAGGCGAGAGGGGTGTGTCAGGATCATGCCAAATGGAAGTCTGTAGTCTCTGCCTACCCCTCTGGGTAACAGGCGTGGGTGTTTATGTTAAGTTATGTTATGTTTGTTCACACGATCTAGTAACTAGTTTTGTTACATCTTCGTATTATCAATAAAATTTAATATATTTTATTTATTTATGCAATATATATTTATTTTTGCAATATCTATGCTATTTTGAATGTGGTATAGCCACGCTTCGGTTATATTATGACTAAGGCACCAATCAGTTGGCTCAACCAAAATAGGTCCACGATCTCACAGAATATCAGCGTAAGTAGCAGCATGGTGTCGGTTTAGAGAACTGGAGACCCTTTTAATTGGTACTGAGGCAATATACCTTAGTCCTAAGAGGTACATGACGCAATATACATTTTGATTCATATTCGAGGATAGGTGTAAACTACGGCCAACGAAAAGCAATACCAAAAGCAATATCAATGCAAGGTTATTAGGAATACAAATCCCCTTCCCATCACACCCCTTTCCGATTTGGGGATAGAAAAGGGGTGCGTAACTTTTTGCTAGGTATATATATATATATATATATATATATATATATATATATATATATATATATATATATAGTATTCCTATATATAACTTTGGATGTTTCTTTTCCGGAGAAGTAAAATCGACGTACTTGGTTGTCGCTCCATCATTAACCACTCTTAATAAAAAACAAATATCAATAAAACAAAATAACAATAATTAAATAAACAACAATTACCAAAATTGCCTCCCGAATGTTGGCGAACCCGTCTTGACCCTGACACCCGTTCTTGCCGAGAAAACGAGACATTACGACAATTACACAAGATAGTCTCCACAGTCATTTTTAAGGTGAAGGACCTTTCGTTTTGCTGCTAGTTGGCCGAACTATAGGTGTCTATGAGATACAGCATCCATTTACCACCCGGTAAATAATGTTCCTGCTTGTCATATTTATTCTTTAAAAATATAGTTGATTTTACAAGTATTATGTAGTGGCGACGTAAGAGAATCTATTGTCCTCAACATCCCGTGAGTTTCGTAAGGTAACAACATCTTCCTGATAACAACTTCCTGATAAACTATGTTTGCCAACCCGCCTGCCAAACGTGGCAACTATGGAAAACCCTTATGAGGCAATTTATGGAATAGGTTCACTGCTAGTCTTTGATCGGCTTTAACAACTGAATGAATAATGATATTCTTCCTCTTCTTCTTCTTTTCTCTTTTTTAAAAAACGTTACTTTTTACTATTATTTAATTGATAACCAAAAAATATAAAATTGTATTATAGCTCACACACATGCCGATTTAATTTAATGTAAACGTAATCCTTAAATGTTAGCTTATGGCAAATAAATTGTAAAAGACCTTGTTGTGTAATACAGGTTCAACACCAGCAACCGATTACTCTATTCGTGTGTGTAATTTACAGGAATCAGAAATCATCGTCAAACATCGGCTTACGGTTTAATATACCATAATTTACATTTTTACATTGAATCAAAGAGACGCGAGTTCTGAGTGTTATTTATTCTGTATGTCTTCACTGAGGCTATTTAATATTTTTAGTTAGTGAAAATTGCATTTCATCATATAAGTATGGTTTGACAAAATGCAGTTATTATAATTAGGCAAAATAAATGTATTTATATTAAGCAAGTTTATCAGTTTTCTATTACGTTGTTTTTATATAATAGTATTATTATATCATGTTATAGATAATAAAAATAATATTTGTAAACATATGATATGGAGCTTTGAAAGTTCTACAAGACGGAATTGTAAATGTGTCTATGGGAAACTACAAGTATATTCAGTAAACCGTCTTATAATATGTATACGTGGAGAGATACATCTCGATGTGTGGCGTCGTCGGCATAGTGTGACGGACCGTCCACTTCCTTTTAACATGTATGGCTGCCACTGCGTTATGTTTGTGAACATTTGTTGCTTGAAGAGGTGAAGTCTACTCAAGTTCGCTATGTATAAATAAGCTCTAAATTTTAATCATCTTTTGTTTAAATAAATATTATAAAATACGTTTCTGTGCACATAGGGTCTGTTATCGATTTCCCTCCTGTATATTATATACTCTTATGTATAATATTAATATGTTTAACTTAAAAAAAAGCATTATTTGAGGAAATTTTTTCGCCTCGTTTTAGGTCAGGGGAAGCATATTTAAAATGCCACTAGAAATAAAAAATATACATTTAACAAATTAAATTTTATTTTCTTGCGTGGAATAAATAGATATACATTTCAATTCATGTTACGTAAAACTATAAATATTCCGCATAAGAGGCAATCTGTTGGGAAAGCCTATGTTCTGTAGTGAACTCAAATAGTTTTTAAAGATGACGATGTCTCAAAACGTAAATCTTTCCAACTCTATAATGCACAAACAATATGGGCCAGATTAATAACAAGCATTTGTAATGGGGATAATTTCAAAGCCACTGTTGAGTTGGGAAGTTTCCTCGACTTAAATTAATTCCACTAGGGACACATAATTCATGAACCCATTAATCTAAAACAAAGCAAAGTTTAAATTGAGGTCAATAAAGAGCTTCTAATTAAACAAATAAATAATCTTGTCCCAATCTTATATTAACGAACATTTTGTAATGTTTGTTTCTTTTACTCCTTAGCACTTAGCTCCCCTTACTTTTATATAATATAAATTTATTTTATTTTATTTTATTCGGGTAGCTTACAGCTTAATTTCCAATCAAGAACACTATATAAGAACTTATATGCCAATAAAAAGCTTTCATATATATATATATATATATATATATATATATATATATATATATATATATATGTTAAAGTTGAACGGTTACAACTAGGTGCAGCCTATTGAGATTGGTTAAACTTAGAACTATCCGATTTATTAATGCCTGAATCTAATGAAAGTACATATCAAAAACTCACTAGCGACAGTAAGTTAAGGTGCGGCACAGGGACAAGCCGCGGCCAATTACATTCTTGCATTACCCGTACAGACCATGAATAAATAGAATCTCCATCTAAATAATCTTCTCGACACGGTTATGTTATGACACACCTTTCTCGCTTAATTCACATCTGTAAATCTTCGTAACAGTGTTATTTTTAATTTGTTCCATCTTCAATATATCGCAAATTTAGTCGAATAGTGTAAGCTATATTAATAATAATATATTAATTATCTTTCTAAAAAATTTACAAGTTTAAGTTGAAATGTAAAGTACTATAATTTAATCGCAATAATATTTTGTCCCAAAAAAAATTGAAAACCAGTTCGAATTGCAGATTAACCATAAAATATCAGTACGCTTTTTTAAGAAAGTTATACTAAGTTTAAAACTATTAAACATTTTGTATGAAAGATTCTTCTCTGCTTTTAACATTCCCGGAAAGAGAAGGGGCTCTGTCAAATTGTTAAATTAGAAATTGAAGATTTGTAATTTTTTAAAATTTTTAAAATTAAAAATTTTGGCCTATCACATTTAACATGCATAATTTAGTTGTAAAATAGCGATAAAGTAAAATATGTTAAATATCACTATTACATCAAAACTTTCAGAGACAGAAGGTAATGTAAGGATCTTTTTGTGTAAAATTACAAACCATAAAATCTTTTGTTTGAAAGTATATTTTTATATCTACACAATTAATGAGGAAATTAAACAACCATTTATTTTATAAGTTTTATTGATATCACAAAAAATCTTAGCTACACGTTGTTCAGATAAAATGTAGCCTAGAACAATACTAACATTGCTGTGTGTTCGTAAAGTTTTATCAAACTATTTCGGCAGGCCAACATTTTTACAATGTTTATTAAGTACAATAACAAATTACGCCTCAGCTTAATAGTAGCATTTAATTTCAATTATAGACGGACACTTCAACTTTATTATGTATGTATAGATTAACACTCACATTTCTATTAAAATGTACTAAAATAACATTACATTAAATTATACTGAATTCGACAATAAATCATTAATTTTCATTAACCAATATAAATTTATAACCAAAATCCCATACATCTATTCCTGTTATAGGGTTTTTAATAATTTCCTTTTTTATTTGTTAAAAGTAACAAGTTTTTTAAAAAGTTCAGTGAACAACTGGTATAACGTAGTAACCACCCCTACCTGAATATCCGTTTTGAGAATAAATGTTCATTACCTGGGAATATCCATTCCCTTGTGGAACAGGATTCTGCACTAGATAATAGACTTGGCTGGATGGGATTGGGTAACTCGGTATAAGTATAACATTACCTCCATTTGAAGGATTTCCTGTCGGAGAAACAGCGGTAACTTGCACATCTGGAGCAGTAGCGATAGTCGTAGGTGTAGCTGGCCTATTCAACGTATCAATAACTGGACCAAATGTTGTAGGGGGGACTGGCGTATTTTGTGCATCTTTAATAGGAGTATCTATTGTGTTTGGGGCAGGTTTATTATGTGGATCTATAACAGGACTAGCTATTATTGGCGTAGCAGGTGTATTTTGTTCATCGTTTACAGGAACAGTCGTTATAGGTGATATTGGCGCATTCTGAGCATCTACAAGAGGAGCAACCGACGAAGGTGGAGTAAAATTCTCCTCGTCTTGTTTTTCGTCAATAGAAGCGCTAGTAACTGGGGCTATTATATTCGGTGCATCATTAACTGATGGTGCAGCTTGAGAATTTGATGTATCAATTACGGTAGCAGCATTGGTAGGTGGTTTTGGACTTTGACTATCACCAACGGGAGCAGCTGCTGGAGATGGATCAGCAGGTATTTGTACATCTCCGGTAGGACGATCAAGCACTGGATCGCTTGAAGTTATTGCATTCGAAGTAAAAGGTGTTTCTATATTTCCTGCTTCGGGATTTGCTGTATCAGGACCTGCTGTAGGACTGCCCGTACCAGGACTTGCCATATCAGGACTTGCCTTAGAACTGTCCGTGCCAGGACTTGCCGTATTAGAACTTGCTGTATCAGGACCTGCTGTAGGACTGCCCGTACCAGGACTTGCCACATCAGGACTTGCCTTAGAACTGTCCGTGCCAGGACTTGCCGTATTAGGACTTGCTGTGTCAAAACTTCCTGTATCAGGACTTGCCACATCAGGACTTGGTGCATCAGGACTTGTACCATCAGCACCTGCCACATCAAGGCTTGCTGCATCAGGAATTGCCTTAGAACTGTTAGTGCCAGGACTTGCCGCATTATTACTTGCGCTATCGGCGCCTGCCCGATCAGGACTTGCTGCATCAGGACTTGCCTTAGAACTGTCAGTACCAGGACTTGCCGTATTAGAACTTGTCGTATCAGGATTTGCTGTATCAGGACTTGCCATAGCAGGACTTGCCATATCAGGACTTGAATTTAGATTGGGAAGAGCAACACTCGTTGCATCAGACTCTATCAGGCTATTTATCGATTCTGTCGCTGAAATATTCTGATTATTATCTGTATTTTGCGAACTTACCAAAGCTATTCCTATCCACATCAAATAGACGACCGCTATGATATCCTGAAAATATTTTTTAAATGTATATAGCATTAGCAAAGAAAACCTTTTAGAGTTTTTTTACAAATCTACAATCTTTTGACAATCTAAAGAATAATTATTATGTACTTAATTATAGGAAAATAAGTTACTAGAACAGAAATATCTCAGTAACTGACATAATATAAAAAATTGTAATATTGTAAGTTAAACTTGTACTATACTATATGTTTATAAAATATCTACTCTGTGGTGTTGACGGACTTTACATGTCTTCGAAACAATTTATTCATCAGATATGTATAATTGCCTTGCTTAGTTGTACATCATCGCTGTTCTTATAATTATAATTAATAATTTTAAAAGTGCCATCAGAGACCGAACCTGAACAGCTTGCTTACTGTGAAATTAACAGCGAGCAGTAAGGCCCTGTGCTCGTTAATCAAATAACTTCCATATAACGGTTCACTAACTTCATCATCATTATCGTTATTACAGGTCTTCGTATTCCACTGCTGAATATAGGCCTCCTCTAAGGAATGCCACAAAGCACGGTCCCAGCCACCACAAAGCACTACAACTAGTGGAAGACAACCCTACACTTCGCCTACCAGTACGAGGCTGTAACTTGAAAACCTTTCTTTCTCATAGGTTTTCGGTTCTCGATCTATATGAGCTATATGAGCTTATATGACCAGCCCATTGCCACTTCAGTTCTTTAATCCGTAAGTTGCTTAATAAAAAGTAACATAATAACTTATAAATAATTTCGAATTAAATTCTTTAAACATACCCGTCTCCTCTGCTCCATGATGAGATCAGAATATAACTAATTAAGGAAAAACGATTTTTATAGTTATCATTATCGAAAATGTCATTGACATAAATGATACAGAATTTATGATGAAGTGTAAATTAATTTATATTTTATAACTTCGTTAATAGCAGGTCATATCTAAACATATTTTCCCAATTGATATAAGAAAATTTTTGATTAATAGGAAAATAAATGTTGAAATCATTTGGTTATTTATATCTTTATAACATTAGAGTGACAAACGTGCCAATGATCCGGTTGTTTGTATGTGCCTACTGCAACCAAAATTATCTCAAACTGAACATGAAGATTAAGATAAAATACCTATTTGACATAATACAGCCACACTGCAATGTATTAAAGCTGCAACACAAATGGGTCGGCTCGACCAGGAAAGGACAAATTTGGCACAGAATACCAATATAAAATCGCAACTTGCAATAAAATGCAACTACTTTTTCGTCTCGTAACGAGAATCCGACACCTTTTTAAATGGTTACAATGCTTTCCATGTTAGTCTTTAGATGTGACGCATCCACATTTTGAATTTATTCGAATATAGATGTAGGTGCCTATAGACCAACCACTTACCATCAGGTGAACTGTATGCCAGTTAGTCACCCTCAATTCTATAATAATCTCACCGTAGATAGAAAGAGGCTACGGACTTCCATTTGGCACGATCTTGACATCTCTCTCGCTTTTTTCGCATCTTTATACCTACGCATACATTCTCGTTGGTTAAGGGTAGCCGAAATTTGGCCTATCTTCAATATATCACCAACTTTGTCGGTAAACATAAGTCTAGGAAATTTACTTTCTTTCTGGTGAAAATAAAGAAGAAATGATTAAAACAATAATAATAAAAAAAGAAACGTTTGTGAAAGATCTGATTTATTCAGTTTTATTATTGAAAATAATATGAACAAATATTAACAGAAATATGCTTAAAATAATTTGACCCTTTAAAACTAAATATACTTCGTGCCCATTTCCATAGCCAGTTTTCGTTAACAACAAAAATACAAACCTAAACAGTGGTATTTATTACAACATCAAGAAAGCGAATCATGTTTATTTAAAAAGGAACCCCAAAAAGATTATTGGCTCCTCAGCCTAGTGGCATCAGTAAATCGTATCTTGCATTCAGCGATGGCCATATTGGGTGTCAAGAAATAAGTGATTCTCTTCACTGCTGGTGGTACACGACTATCGAAGGGGAATCCCATGGCTCGTCGGTCAGGATACGGGCGGTCACGGAGAACAAGACCTTGTTGGGTCTTGCAACGACGCAGCATCGTATTGTGCTGGTCTTGTTCCACCTAATAAAATTACAATTATATATATATGTATATATATATTTAACTACCGACGCGCCCTGACTTAACCTGAGTCTTCTAGTAATCCATTAATGTGGCGTTTTTTAGGTTTAAGGTAAAAAGTAAAATAAAATAACAGCCTATATACGTCCCACTGCTAGGCGCAGGCTTCGGCTCATCTCGATAAGGGTTTTAGGGCAAGGAATTGTCCGCTGCGCTGCCCCAATGCGTGTTGGCGAACTTCACATGTCTTCGAAATATTTTTTTCCTTATTCCTCAGATATGCCGGTTTCCTCACGATGTTTTCCTTCACCGCTGAGCACGTGGTAAATCAGCACTTAAAATTGTAATTAACAATTTCATTGGTGCCGGCGGGGATCGAACCCAGGTTACTCGCGTTCTGTTATATTTACAGCGAGCGATAACCATCTGTGCTATCACGGCTCGTTTTACTGGATACGAGGCATTTGATCTTAGTTTTTAGGGATTACAACGCGTATGCATTTTGATTGTTAATCGAGGATGGATGTAGGTGCCTATGGGCCACAGCATCCACCTACCATCAGTTGGACTGTGTACTCGTTTGTCACTTTATCACGTTCATCCTACATAAAAAATGTGACAGTGTTTTTGTTACATTCACACAAATATAACACAATGTATTAGCCGTGGTAGCTTTGATTGACTACGTGCGGTAGAAGATACCAGAAGTAAAATATCCTGAGGCTTGTCTGAAAAATTAAAAAGAAAAAATATTTCAAAAATATATTTATTTTCTTGTTGTTCAGACATGCAGGTATCCTCACGATGTTTTCCTTCACCACCGAGTACGTGTTAAATCGGCACTTAAAAGCCGTGGTAGCTCAGATGGTTAGCACTCGCTGTAAATTTTACAGTACGCGAGCAAACCGTGTTCAATCCCCGCCGGCACCAATGAAATTATTAATAGTAATTTTAAGTGCTGATTAGGTTTAAGGTAATGAAATGCACAGACAAATGGACAGATTGCAAAAATTTTAAAATGGGTATTCATGTTATATATATATATATATATATATATATATATATATATATATATATATATATATATATATATATATATATATATATATATATATATATATATATATATATGGGTTATCACCCCTGAGGACTATGATGGAATGTCTCGTTTCCGGTAAAAAAAGGTCTCCGGATCTCTACTCTCACCATACGAAACACAGCAGTACTAAGCTGTTATTTTACGCTAGTATTCTGTGAGAGCGTGGTCCTTCCCCGGTCGAGCCGACCTATTCGTGCGTGGCTCTACCACGTATAATGTTTCCAAAGATTACCGCTTCCGTTACAGCCTACTAAAGTCTACTGCTTAATATAGGTCTCATCTATATATTGCCTCATAGAGGTATATTTGCCACATTTGCCTCGACGTTGATAATAAAAATCCTCAATATATGGTGGTACAATCAGTTTGGTAGGGGTGGATGATGTTCTGGAAGTGTCCTTAATTGCCTCAAACAGCATCCACATAAAGAGGTGAGATAACTGTCTTAGGCCGCGACTACACGGCAATAGACGCATTAACGAAATATCAATATAGCATTTCATGTTATAATACATTCATTTACATGACATTATAATATACAATTTTTATTGAGAGGTATGTCAGGATCGTGCTAAATAAAAGTCCGTAGTGTCTTTCACGCCTCTCACCCATACCTCTGGGTGAAAGGCGTGAATGTTTATTCTATGTAATGTTATGTTATTTATTGTAGTCCTACTTTCCGCGAAATAGTGCGAAAAACGCTGCCTGCATTTCGTCGCTGAATGGCGACTATACTTAACCTTTGAACGAGAACAGAACCAGCCCTTTTATTCTCATCGGTGACAACCAGTCGCGGACACACTTGCTTTAGTAATTTAACCGCACGTACACACTAGGGACTGATAGTTTCACATGCATGCATAGCACAGACGAACTAATAGTCCCTCTAGGGAAGGGTGATCACTACCAAGCTATTTCTAATTTATCTTGTGTTGTTAATTGTAGGTAAACATGATTGTAAGCTATTATTGGGAAAAAATAGTCCCACTGGGTTTCTTGCTGGTTCTTCCCAGGACAGAGGTTATTTTTTGCGAACCAGTGGTTAATGAAAAAAGTAACTTTAAATAAGTATTGTTATAATCTACATTGAATAAAAAGTTTCTGTTTCTGTTTCTGTTTCTAGCAAATGACACAAATGTGTAGCCATACCTCAGTGACTCAAATTTTATTTTGATTTAAAAGACTTACACCATCATCAGCCCAGTTGGACACCATTACAAAGAGAATCATTGGGTATCCATTTTTCGTGCCCATGGGCAGAAGCATATGATGAGGCCCAGCCGCAGCCGCAGAAGTCAAACTCGACGGCTTCGATAGAACCCTGTTCGCCTGGTCTGTCACTCTGTGTGTGGAAGGTGCGCTCGAATGGAACGGTAACTGATGAGTCCACACCGTGACGTCGGATTGTGTTCTTTCCTGGGCGTACTGTTAAATAAAAACAAATCCATTCAAATTTAAACCATCATCAATTGTTCTCATCATCTCTGAAAACATGTATTATGTTTTATACATTTACACTTAATTAAGAAATCATTACATTTACACTAATATATATTCCTCCACTCCACTCGGAGTAAGAATATCTTTTTTTGATATTCACTATGTCATACTAACAAAAAGTTGTGTGATAGGCTCAATAAGCAAATGAAAAATATTTTTTTATCTAGGGTTATATTTGGAGGTGCCCCGATAGAACAAAATTATGAAATAAGTCCGAAACGTGTCAATGTTTGTTAATGCAAAACTTTATAAAAAAATTGAAATTGTTCTTCTGTTGCTTCTGAACAAACAATTACTTAACGTAGCTCAAACTTATCAAAGAGGTATTGGAAGGGATAATTTGCTCCAACGATTTTAAAATCGATTAAATATTAATGCTACATTAATTTTATTTCATTGCACGTAGACCCTATTTTCTTCTTTTCAGCCAACTTGGAGGTTCTCAAATAAACTTTTATGTGTGTATGTGTACTACACGATATCTTCGTCAATTGTGACCCATTTCAAATGATTCTCCTAAAGAGGTTAAACATCCGTGGTGGCCTCATATAAATTTGGAGAAAATATTTCAACCCTTAGCTTGGAAAATAAGACAAGGAATTTTTTAAAGACATTCAAGTTGTTTCCATTAGCTAGAGGCATTTCTTAGTCAACACAAAGGTGCCAAAATCTAAGCTTAAAGTCAACTTCACAGGACTAATAATAATAAAATGATTTATATATAAAAGCTTCAAATTCGTGGCTACAATTTTTCAGCACCGACTTCTTAATATTTTATGTAGAAATTATTTATTCTAGTTTTTTCGTTGAAATAGACTTCTACTTTTCATTAAATGCTTAATATTTTTACTGATATAATGTAATCTTGTTCTCGCTTGTTCCTTGTTAACCGTACTTATGCATGGTCTTTTTATAAGATAATAAGTATGGCAAACGGTCACAAAGTCCATCTTTATAGTAAGTGGTTGCTGTAGCCCATAAACATCTACATCAATCCACGATTACGGATCAAAATGCAGATGCGTTTTCACACGTGAGTACTAAGATGGAATGCCTAGTTTCCAGTAAAAAGAGTCTCCGGTTCTCTATACTCAACATACGAAACAAAGCAGCGTTAAGCTACTATTTTACGCTGGTATTCTGTGAGAGCTTGGTCCTTCCCCAGTCGGGCCGACCCATTCGTGCTACAGCTATATCACTAATATAGCTGCAGTATGGCTTTACCACATAACCATATTACGAGTATTCCCTCGGTGGTTCACCTGCTGTTATGTTCCGGTTTATAATGTAGTAGAGTATAACTACATACTGTAAGGCATTTTAACTTAGTTCATGAAATGTAAACTCATCTTTATCCATCTTAGATATTCCACGAAAGGAAATAAAATGGCGATTCATCTTATACAGTGATTCTAGATGAAAATGAATATCTTACTTATTTTCAATGCATTCTTTGTGCTTTGCAATTCAAAAAAGATCAGATTCGGTGTTAGTTAAACTAGTGCAGAAATAACGCACATATTTATTTTAATTTTACCCTTTCTGCTGCTTCTTCTTCATCGGCTCATAAAAGTGGCTACTACAGTACAACTTCAAACAACAAAGGCTACAGACATGTTGTTACTTTTGAAGACTAAGATTGAATGGCTCACAATTATACTGGCTCTGTATACCCCTCAGACTGGAACACTGTTGGACATGGACCTGTCTTGTATTAGGGAGAATTTGTCATAATCCACCACCGTGTGATTTAAAAGAAGTTTTCTTCCTCGCACAACTTCCTTGTGGAATCAACTACCACCAGAGATTTGTCCGGACGGATACGACTCAAGGACCTTCAAAAAAGAGCTTACTCCTTTTTAAAAGGCCGGCAATGCATCTGCAACTTCCCTGGTATACAGTTATTCATGGGCGGCGGGAATTACTTACCATCAGGTGAGCCGTATGCTCGTTTGCCCTGTCTTCTATAAAAAAATTGTCACACTTAGGAAGCGGAGTCACAGTACCAGGCGTCACATAACTTTAACGCGATCTTTAACCTTTAGGTGCAAACGGAATGGTCAAACCCCCATGAAATCCTTTGGGCATTTCCCACAGTCATCTCTTACGACACATGTTAAACGGTTGTTTGAAGCCAATAATCTGCCGTTGCCTTACTCAGTATAACGTTGATAATATTTTTCATAGTTTTATACTTACGGCTCTGTGAAAACTTGTCCAGCTCGATCATGAGTCTTCTTTGTTCGTTGAATGGAAGCGGAGTTCCTTTTTCATTAGTAATAGGTGCTAAGAATATGCGAACTGTGCCCATCGCGTTTTTTACCTCTTGTGTTATCAACTTCGATACTGTTTGCACAAAAAGTTATAGATTTATTAAATTAAAATTCAATATTTATATGAATGAGATTTAAAACTCAGCTATTGTACTTGCAACTATTTAAAACACAAGAAGTAGAATGAGTTTCGTTTTATTTTTGTATTTTTATAGTATAAGGGTGACAAACGATCGCACAGTCTACTTTATAGCATAAGGGTGACAAACGATCGCACAGTCTACTTTATAGTATAAGGGTGACAAACGATCGCACAGTCTACTTAATAGTATAAGGGTGACAAACGATCGCACAGTCTACTTAATAGTATAAGGGTGACAAACGATCGCACAGTCTACTTAATAGTATAAGGGTGACAAACGATCGCACAGTCTACTTAATAGTATAAGGGTGACAAACGATCGCACAGTCTACTTAATAGTATAAGGGTGACAAACGATCGCACAATCTACTTAATGATAAGTGGATGCTGGAACCTATAGACATCAATATCTAATCTCGATTAAGAATACAAATGCAGATGCATTATCAATCCAGATAGCTGAGATGGAATGCCTCGTTGCCAGTAAAAATAGTATTCGGTTCTCTACATTTACCATACCAAATACAGCAGCACTAAGCTGCTATTTCATGCTGGTATTCTATGGGAGTGTGGTGCTTCCCCAGTCGAACCGACTCATTCGTTTTACAACTATAATATTGCTGCAGATTTTTTTAAATACTTTTATCTAGATCATCCAACACCGAGATACTTACACGTAATCAAACTCATCGTGCTGAAGATGAGTAAAACGCGCCAGCACGCTGCCACGTGGTGTGAAGTCAAATCCACGGTCCAGCTCCACCGTACTCTGCTCCCATTGCGTTTTGAATGTGTTCCTACCCGCTTTACTATCAACAGCTATGGATGAAACGCGAATGTCCGGGAAGTTCAACTGAAAACAATTACGATTTTAAGCAATTTCTCGATTAAAAGGAAAATGATAGCCTGGATAGAATCTTCCCTCTCATAGAAATGAATGAAAGTGAATACCAACGTAAAATAGCAGCTTAATACTGCTGCGTTTTGTATGTTGAGTATAGAGATCTGAGAACTCTTTTTTATTGGAAACGAGGCATTCGATCTTAGTCCTCTAGGGTGACAACACTTCTGCGTTTTGGTTCTTAATTGAGGGTAAATGTAGATGTCTACGGGCCACAGCATCCACTTACCATCAGGTGGACTGCTTGCGCGTTTGTTACACTTATTTTATAAAAAAAGACATGCAAGTCTTGCTGACACGCACTGGAGCAGTGCGGATGGCTAATTGCTAGTAAATTAATGAGCACGAAAGAGTTTATCACGCAAGCCCATTGCGTGTTGAAGGAAGGAAATAATTTTGATTTATTCGGATTTAATGTTCGGAATAAGATAAATGTTTCGAGAAAATCCAACTCTGCTAACACGCACGGGAGCATAGCAGTGAACTCTGTATGGTTCATCATTCAATCTGCTTAATTATACTAGATAAAAATAAAATTGAAGTGTCTGTCGGTAATATCGAAATAAGAGCTTTATATAAATAAAAAGCTAAGGGGAGTAACTTGTAATTCACGAGCGGTTTGGACATCCAAGGCGAAAGTATATCGACCAAATTGGCGATATATTGAAAATGGGCCCAATTAGTACCCTTAACCGACAAGTATGTACGAGTATATGGTTGTGTAGGAGGCGAGAGAGGTGTGTCAGGATCATGCCAAATGAAAGTCTGTCAAAAAAAATCTCTGCCTACCCCTCTGGGTGACAGGCGTAAGTGTTTATTTAATTTGCGAGCGCTTCACCCCTGCGCTATCATGTCTGCCACATTTTGATACTGAGCGCAAGCAACAGTAGAACAGCTAAGATTGTTAATGGAAACCAGAAAATATTTGTAATCCCTCCCTTCCACCATCTGAAAACCAGGGCTCGTCCAGTCTCCAGTCTTCCACCCTTTCGTTGTCAACTTACCACGTATTCGAACCAAACGATTTGATTCATCGAGCGTCATGCGTACACGAAAGGAGTGGAATAAGTTGCCAAGTTTAGCATCCATTTTTCCATCCAAATACGATGTTGACGTTTTCAAGGCGAGAGTGAATACTTTTGCTAAGTCAGTAAGTATTATCTTCGGCTACATCACCACTTACCATCAGGCGGGCTAGCATGAGCAGGGGATAAAAATTTTATCCACCGATTATATCCACTGACAAGGGATAAAATTGTCTTATCCCTATGTCAAAGCTTTGTCCACCCTGCGAGCATGGGCCTATGGTGAATATAATATCGACAGTAGATAAACTTATCCCCGCGCATAGATAATATACCATAGTATAAAGCTATAAACTATACTAGCTATAAACTAGTTTTAAGATATATAGATTTAAATTAACTTATATTTTATTTTACCTTTTGTTTATTATATTGCTAAACTGTTAATAATTTTTGTTAAACAATATGTCATTTATAATAATTGTTATATTTATTTTAAGCGTATTTCTGCCTTGTTTTCATTTTTTCTATTATTCTAATTCTTTCTTTATTTTCTTTTGTATAATATTTAAGTAAAGTATACATTGCTTGTATCAAATCGCAGGTATTACTTCGTTTGTGATAGCATTTATTAAAAAATATGTGTCTAGAATTAAGCCAATTGTGAAACTGGACAATACAGACCCTTTGGAGGTGGTGTAACCTCTTAAGGAAATTAAAAAAAATTATTCCCGCAATTACTGCCATTATAAGAAAATTACAAAAATACATCAAAATTGACGTCTACTCTAAGTCACAAAGATTTAATTTTAATTGAAAATGATGAAGCATGATGAATAAAAATGTAATGATTTCAAACAATACAAGGAATAAATAATTTTATAATTATGAGTATTGTGTTATTTGTATTCCTAATATTATGTATATTAGTCTTTAAAATAGTTAGCAAGCTTTGCTAAAAAATTAACATATTTCTAAATTTAAACCTTTGAATTGTAACTTTACTAAGTTTGATAACTTTATTTTAAAACGTTATAATAGTTACCTAAAATATAGTATAGACCATTTCTATTATCATTAAATATGACTTGACCATGGACTCGCCTTGGGTATTGTTGACAATACCTATGAAATTAAATCATGGCATTGAGCTATTGAGACTCAATAACTCAATGTTTAAGGGGTGACTCTTTGGGTGTTTTCTTTAAGGGGTGAATCTGAAAGGTTGTAGAATCTTTAGCCTGGACGACTATAGTCTCATGGGACCACCTGTAAGACTATTGTGGCACACATGCGTTACAGTTATTTTTTGGGGAAAGGGGAATATTAGATTAATATAATATTACTATTGTTTATTTGGAAAAAAAAAACTTGATTATTAGGTTTTAGGTTTTTAAAAACTATAACTTGTTTGCTATTACCAGTTGAACAATTTAAATTAGAATTGTAGACCGCGGATGGTAGGTGAAATATATCAACAGGGGTGCAGTCAATAGCCCTAAGAATATCTGGCAGACCATGCTCTGCTAGGTATCCTCTAGCTACATTTTGCCTTGCTTGTTATATGCCCGGAAATGACATTCACTTCAGTATCAGTCAAAAATAAAATGAAAGAAGTAGATGCACTGAAACCTGTATTTACCTACACAAGAGGCTAATTAAAGTATATTGCTCCCCACATTCTAATGATGGTCCCAATAACTGAGGTCAAGTATTTGCTGATTATTTGTTTGAACAACAGCCATGCCATGGTCTTGACTCGCACCTCTCTAGTAGATAACTACCATCTGCCAAGAGACTGAAAGATGTAAACTACCTACCTAGAAAAAATATTAAGATAAGTTACACAAGCCACATGTATTGATTGCAAATATACGATGTTTTTGGACAAGGTGGTTGTAATATATGCTTACTTCAATATGCACTGGTAGTCTATCCACAGAATTAATAGGCTTTAAAGCCTCATAGAGGTCTTTACACAAATACCAAACAATCTTTGAGCATCCGAAACCGGCGTAGAAATTCGTTGTCGGAGAATTCCAATAGATTAAGTATTCTGATCACGTATCGATCGCTGATGTAATTTTCTTTCTTGTTTTTCAATTGCTGACACGAAAATGTGGTTGCAATAGGCTCGAGACATCTTTTTTGTATTAAAATGGTTTGAAGATAAACTTAAACCCACGTCCGCGAAAGAGGATAAAATTGTCCCTTTCAAATGTCAAAAAGGGATAATTTTTTCTCTTTCCCTCGGCCCCATGCTACGGACGGGGAGATGTATGTCTACTCGTTATGTCAAATGGGGATATACTATAGATATAAGATAATTTTATCTCTTGTCAGTGGATATAATCGGGGGATATAATTTTTGTCTCTTGCCCATGCTCGCAGGGTGGATAAAACTAAGCTAGGGATAAAAATTTTATCCCTTCCCCGGGGATATATTCTCTCCGGCTCATGCTAGGCCGGCAGGTGGTACTATTTCAATTCAGTTGTCAAACGCTGGCTTAAAATAGTAAGAAACATCGACTAACCCGGTCCTCATAAGGAGGTAACTAATTCTTGTACAAAACAAAAACATCATCAACAAATCCGTGCCAGCGGTAGAACACGGGGTCACGCATCTTCGTCGCTGGATCACCCACGACGCCAAATTGCTCCTGAAAAAATTTTAATTGGTTAATCATGCTTTTTAAACATGTCTTGTTGATCTAGTGGTTGTAAACGCTAGATCAACAAGACATGTTTAAAAAGGATGATCAGCCCGGGATCACACTGATCGTGTGATCCCGGGTTCGAATCCTTGGTTGGACCAAACAGTTGCTAACATTATTTGATTTACATTTTTAATAAAAGGTATGTTGAATGTTACAGGTGTTTGATTAGACATTATTTCTCCAATTAATAAAAATATGAGAAGAATAGATTATAACAGTAACAATTATCTAATTCAGCGAAGTCCAGTATACATGTAAGTTTATATATATATATATATATATATATATATATATATATATATATATATATATATATACATTTTTAGAGAGGGCAAAAGACCTGATTTATTTCGTATTACTGACTACCTAATTCAATATAATATAGCTGTGTTTCTTCAAATTTTATGTTTTCTTTCCGTAATTAGTATGCGGAGTACGTAAATAGAAGTTGGTTGCTCGCTTATCTTGTTAATCACTTTCTGATTGACCCTTTTGATCAAAGTTAGTTTTGTGTATGTGTATATTGAATATAGTAGTAGTAGTAGTATATACTTTATTGTACACCACACATATACAACAAATGAATACATTACAGAGAAAACTTAATATATACGTGTGTACAATAAGGCGGTCTTATCGCTAAAGAGCGATCTCTTCCAGACAACTTTTGGGCTAAGAAGAAACTGGAATTGAGAACAGTAGGAGGTGGTGCGTTTTATGTTACACTTACATTCTAATATCTAAATAAACTAAACTATATTTTGTTAAAATACCACAATAATACACAAAAACAATAATAATAAAATAAACATACATATTAGTAAATAGGTATATATATATACACATACATATATATACATAGATAATAAATAAATAAATACAAAACAAGGAGGAAAAAAATGAAAAACACAGAATAACTATCTGTTGCTAGAATTGGTTATCAATAACCACAAATTGTTAGGTAATGCTTCTCGACGTCACTTTTGAAACTTTCCAAAGTTTTCGCACGTCGAATTTGGATTGGAAGTTCATTCCATAACCTTATGGCTTGGCTCGTTAAAGAATATTTCATAAATTTTGTTCGAAATGAACATGGTTCTAGAATTAGTTCGCCGGCTGACCGAAGAACTCTATCAGGTCGATCATGACCAAGAAACTTAAAGTTTTCCTTCAAGTAGCTTGGAGTCAAAGGATTGAACAACACACAGTACAAAAGAGATACAGTTTGCAGATTCCGCCGGAAGCGAATGGGTAACCACTTGAGCTGTAAACGATATTCGGATACATGATCATATTTGCGCAAACCAAATATGAGCCTAATTGCAATATTTTGAATTCTCTCAAGTTTGTTCAGTTGGTCTTCAGTTAAATCGATATAACTTGCGTCCGCATAATCGAGAATAAAGAGAAGTAAGGATTGTGCTAACATAATCTTGAAGGGAATGGGGAGATAAGAACGTAAACGACGAAGTAAACCCATAGTAGCAAACACCTTTTTGCTCACTTGTTTTAACTGCTGCGACCACGACAAGGTAGAATCTAGATATATCCCCAGATTTTTTACAGATTTACTGTAGGGTATGACAACGTCATTTAATGTCACCGAGGGTAGGTTGTTCCAGTTAACTCTGGAGACCATCCCTCCACCCCCAATAACTATAGCCTGGGACTTGAACGGATTAATTTTTAGACACCATAACGCTGACTCCACTGGTTTATCGCCGCTAAGTAATTGTTGATGGTGGTAACAGCAGAAGGCAGATTTAACAGAGTTGACTGAGTGTAGATTTGGAGATCGTCTGCATACATGTGATAGAGAGAAGTAATATTTTGAGAGATAGAATTAATGAATATAGCAAAAAGTAAAGGAGACAGCACACCACCTTGAGGAACGCCAGCCCGTAATTCGCACCAAGATGGGAACTCATCTTCGATGCGAATACGCTGCCATCGGCCGTAAGGATAACTATAAAACCAGCCAATCACCGGAGGAGATATGTTAATAGAACGTATCATACTCAGTAAGATGTCAAAATCAACAGTGTTAAACGCATTGCTAAAATCGAGCAATACCAACACAGTGAGCTGTTTGTTATCCATACCTCGTCGAATGTCATTGGTAACTTTAACCAACGCTGTTGTCGTACTATGACCCGATCGGAAACCAGATTGGAGAGGATCCAGTATACAATTTCTATTTAGGTAGAGATTTAACTGAAACTAGTTTCTCCAGGAGTTTTGATAAAAACGGGAGAATTAAGATAGGACGATAGTCGGAAAGATGCAAAGCATGGGCTTTTTTTTTTGGGAGAGACGTTACAAGTGCACTTTTCCAAACATCAGGAAATTTTGAAGAGGAGATAGATTTATTCAAGATATGGGTGAGGATAGGAGTAACAAATTCTAGGATAGGTAGGATCATGTTACGACTAACATTGTCATCACCCACGGTATTGGACGAGATGGACAAAATGTTCTTTTTAACATCACTATCAGTGAAAGGAGAGACATTAAACGGTGGAAAATCAGAAGTTGGTATTGAAGAAAGAATACTCAGAGTCCGGTCTTTATCTGAGCTATCTAATGTGCTAGAACATGTGAAATATTTGTTAAGGAATTCAACATCTAGAGTGAGTGTCACAGGACACGCTGATCACTAAACTTGGAAAACCGATATTCTAGATTCATTAAAACTTATTACTTATTGATTAAATTAAAACAATCATCTACCATGTTAAAAAAATATTGTTTAGTATCAGCAATGAAGGCTTAATAAAAAATAACCTAAGTCAATTCTATATAAATTTATATACCATTAATTATTTTTATTGATACCGGACATTTAAAATTAAAGAGCATTAAACTTCTAAACATATGGATCATATTTAAAAAGTAATTGCAGTCTATATATGTCCCACAGCTGATGGGTTATTTTTATTTCTCATATATTTAATTTTTGAGAAAAAAATACGGTTAATAATAAACCTAAACCTATATGGTTTCCTTCTAAAACAAATGAAAATACCAAGTGGTATCAACTTAGAATTGTGTTCAGCTCGCTAAAACACATATTTCACCGTTAAAACTGGCCACCGTGACTGAAATTTGGTCTGGAGAACATAATTTCTACTTAATGTTACAAATTTGACCACATACTCACCAAATTGCAATGATCAGGATCGTGAGCGTATGACATAAAAATGTGTCGCATATGTAAATCACCGTAATAGGGTCGGTTGGGGCTGATGATAGATGACTCCATCAAATTCCCTAATACATCAATTCCCGTCTCCTCGTCAAGTGGCACTTGACGTCCATTTGGCTGTAAAAATACCATAAAATGTAACAGACGGATCTATTTCGTGGGACTTCTTTTCCTGCCTAGGAGTTCATGTAGATAGCAATCAAACTCTTACGTATTTCTGAAGGGCAAACAGCAG
The DNA here is from genome assembly GCA_036936625.1 of Parnassius smintheus behrii. Taxonomy (NCBI): domain Eukaryota; kingdom Metazoa; phylum Arthropoda; class Insecta; order Lepidoptera; family Papilionidae; genus Parnassius; species Parnassius smintheus. Next base: position 38,481,823 of record JAUPFT010000017.1, on the reverse strand, counting down.
CGCACAGCTGTGTCAGTATATTTACAGGCTGTAAGGCATTCTAACTTAGTCCTGAGAGTTGACAACGCATCTGTATTTTATTTTTATTTTTATAGCATTGGGTGACAAATGAGTACACAGTCCACGAGGTGGTTAGTGAATGCTGTGGCCCATAGACATCCACATTTATCTTCAACTAAGGACCAAAAATGCAAATGTGTAGTCACCAGATGGAGAACTAAGATGGAATGCCTCGATTCCAATAAAAATGGTCACCGGTTCTCTACACTCACCATATGAAACACAGTAGCATTACGCTGCTATTTTACGCTGGCATTCTGTGAAAGCGTGGTCCTACCCCAGTCGAGCCGAACCATTCGTGCTACAACTATAATATACCTGTAGCGTGGCTGTACACGTAATCTTCTTTGTTTCAATTTGGTTGCAGGAGTTTATGGGTTGTAGTAACAACTGAACTGTAATTTCGTTTGTCGTTTTCACCTACTATGGCTACATATTGTATATTATATTAATAAGTTTAGAATAAACAAACGTTGCAAATGAAGACCTCAGAGAAGTCACATCACCCATAACGCCAAATTGCGCAATCGCCTTTGAATTAATTAATCCCTAACAAAATAAATTTAATAATAAAAACAAGATTTTACTTTTTAATCACAAAATACTTTAAACATCAAACAAACTAAAAGGATAGAGTTACTCTCGATAGCCTGAAGTATACGTTCTCTCCAAGTTTCCTTCTCCGAAACATCACTTCCTATTTGGTCTACCGGCCTATCAAGGTCTTGAATTACTGATCCCTTGAACCTAAACAAGGAGATAATTTTGTTTGTAAATAAATTAAAGAACCACAATTTTGATGGTCAGCTTACAAGTTCAAGATAAAATCCATGCTAGAATTAGTCTGAGGATCGAATTTTATATCGAGTTATCAATAGTCGTCACTAGTTTTATAAGGGGTACCAATGAGTACTCTAAATATCGATGCAGTAACAAAAAAATGTCTTAAGGGACTGTTTTACCGTATCTCTGTATAAAATATCAAACATAAGTCCGTATGCATATGATTGACGATATAAACAAGGCATCCGTTATTATTTTTCGTCATCATTGACTGTAACAAAACAAGAAAGCACGGCCCAGAGCAACATACATCTACCGGCGCCTTATGTGTCTCATCGTTATTGTGGCTCGAAAAACTTTCTTCTGAATCGATAATCGACTCAATGATCTATTTGATGTGTGCTATCCAGACCTCTCGCAAAAACTTCTTAATAAGTGGAGCGCCTTCTCAACAACTGTATAAGATTTATCTTCAAATTAAGAGAATACGACCACGTCACTGCTTTTCGCTCCAAGCTTAAATGGCTTGTATTGACAGTAAATATTGTTCCTTTATCTTGTTACCTCAGCATACTATTGGTTACCTTAATTCTTCTTTTACATTTAAGACAATACTTCTCTAGAACGCCTTGCTCGTTGATATAAGAAAAGCACTGAATAAGCACAAGTCCAGAAAACTGGTCCGGCAACACTATCTTGAGGAAAACTCCATTTGACCTTTCTATTTCCATCTATTTTATTATATTACGAATACATGTATTTATATATACATGTATTCATAATATACTTGTTTTTATTATTATTTGTGTGTATTTTAGTATGTATATATTTATTTGCAATATGTTTCTAGCACAGAAATCTAACCAATAACGTAATAGAAGCCGTAAAAGCGCGTGACCTTGTCGCCGCACATGTGAATCGTAGGCCATAAGCGGGCGAAGAGCATTTGTTTCATTGTGTGTGCATTGTAACCTTTAGATTAAGGTCATTCATTACAGCCCTTCACAAGTCCACTGCTGAACATAGGCCTCCCCAAGAAATGCCACAAAGCACGGTCCTGAGCCATCGACTTCCTGCATATCTTACCAGATAGTCACTCCATCTAGTGGGGGGTCACCCTATACTACGCCTACCGGTACGAGGCTGCCACTCGAGAACCTTTCTTCCCCATCGGTTATCGGTTCTTCAAGCTATATGGCCGGCCCATTGCCACTTCAGCTTACTAATCCGTTGAGCTATGTCGGTCACTCTGGTTTTACTGCGGATATCCTCATTTCTGAGTCTATCACGCAGAGAAACTCCGAGCATAGCCCTCTCCATAGCTCACTGAGCGACCTTGAGCGTCCTCATACGGCCAGCAGTGTAGGACTACGTCTCAGATCCGTAAGTCATCACTGGCAACACGCCCTGGTTATACACTTTAGTTTTCAGAGATTGAAGTATACCTGACGAGAAGATGTGTCGTAATTTCCCGAACGCTACCCAGCCGAGTTGAATCCGTCGATTAACTTCTCGGTCGAAGTTGGACTTACCTAGTCGGACTATTTTTGGATTGTACCAGGTAAACGCAATCGTCAACAACTTCGAGAATATTGCTCCCAACAACTACCGGCATAGGTGTGACATGGACGTTAAACATGATCTTTGTTTTGTCCATGTTCATCTCAACACCTATCCGTTGGGAGACACCATTGAGGTCATTGAGCACAGTGCTTAGTTCCTTTAGCGATTATATATTATAAGGACTATATCGTCGGCAAATCGAAGGTGAGTGATGTACTCGCCATTGATGTTAATACCATATCCTTTCTAGTCCAGTAGCTTGAAAACGTCTTCTAATGCAGCGGTGAAGAGTTTCGGGGATATAACGTCACCCTGTCTTACACTTCTCTGCGCTTGGATGGGATTCTAACTCTGGTTCTGTACTCGGATAGCCATCATAGCCCTACTGTACAAACACTTCAGCACTTCGATATACCGGCAGTCAACTTGGCACCGCTGCAGGGACTGTAGCACCGCCCAAATTTCGACGAAATCAAAGGCTTTCTCATAGTCCACATACGCCAGGCAAAGGCAGATTGTACTCTTCGGTTTGCCGTGTAGTGGCGGTTAAGAATATCCACTACCCCATATCTTCCCGCGGGTGTCGTAAAAGGCGACAGATGGAAACAGGCACGAGATGGACAGCAGCATCTTCCTGATAAAAGTAACTGAACAACAAAAAAAACTGCGGTTGCCAAACCACTCGTCAAGCGTGGCAATTATGGCAATATACCCCCCATGAAGAATTACACCAATAGACGGCCCCCAGTCTCCGGTGGCCACTATCCCTGGCTACGGTGGCGACCATGGTAACGGCGGGGCAGAGGGTGGTAAGAATCTCCGGTAGAGGTTCGGTTGCCACCTACGACGACTCGACCTGGCAACACTTAACGCACGCACCATGAGGACTGACAAGAAGATCCTGGGGCTGGAAGAAGAGATAGATAAGTTGGGCTGGAATATTAGAGGATTATCCAAGGTCCGAAGAGAGGGGAGGACACGGTTATTCTCGAATCCGCCAACTTGTTCTATCACCGGGAGGGCGACCATCTGCCCCAAGGAGGTGTCGGATTTATCGTCCACAAGTCTCTCGTCAACAATGTTGTAAAGATTGGGAGTATGTCGACGAGGGTTGCGTACCTTATACTCTGAATCACCAAACGGTATTCGCTGAGGTCATACAGGTTTATGCGCCAACGTCGGAACATCCCGATGAGGAGATGAAGGAAATGTATGAGAATATTTCTAGAGCCATGCATTTCTCCGAAACTCACTATACGGTATTAATGGGAGACTTCGACGCAAAACTGGGCACAAGAAAGAACGGTGAGCTAAAGTTAGGGAAATTCGGGATAGAGCAACGGAACTCAAGGGGCCAGCAGCTGGCTGACTTCATGGAGAAAGAGGGACTCTTTATGATGAACTCTTTCTTCTAGAAGCGGCCTCACAGAAAGTGGACCTGGTCGAGCCCCGACGGTTCGACAAAAATGAGATTGACTTCATTATGACGACCAGACGCCAACTGTTCAGTGATGTCTCAGTGATCGCAAGGGTAAAAACTGGCAGCTATCACCGAATGATTAGAGGCACACTGAACCTCAACGTTAAGTTGGAGAGGTATCGTCTAATGAAGTCAACGCTCTGTCCCCCTCGTACTCTAATCCAGTATCCCGAAACCCTTCAGCTCGAGCAACGTAACCGCTTTCAGTGCCTAGAAGATTGCAATGCAGTGGACGATATGAATGACTAGCTGGTGGAAACTGTCCATGCGGTCGGAGCTAAGTTCTGCAAGACCCGCCGCAGAAGAACACAAAAACTCTCCGATCACACTCTTAATCTCATGGCTGTTAAAAGGGAGATGAGGCTGCAATCGTCAACAGATTTGACAGCATACAGGCAACTGAACAGACAGATATCCAAATGCATGCGGCGAAACTTACGCAACTTTAATACTGTTCGTATTAAAGAAGCAATCGAGCGGAACCAGGGCTCCAAAGTTTTTGCCAGAGATCTGTCTGCCAGAAAGAGCCAACTGTAAAAGCTGAAGACTGAGTGTGGCAGCATCATTTCCGGGACACCTAGGATTTTGAGTGAGATTGAGAGGTTCTATGGGCAGTTGTACACTTCTTCGTTGGACCCACACGCAAGTGTGAGTAACGATCCAAGAGCAAGTCTTATCCGACACTATTCCGATGATATCCCGGACGTCAGTCTGAGCGAGATTAGAATGGCTCTCCAGCACCTTAAAAATGGCAGGGCCGCAGGCAGGATAGAATTACAGCAGAGCTACTAAAAGCGGGTGGAACACCGTTACTTGAAGTCCTTCAGAAGGTCTTCAATTCCATCCTCCATGATGGCACTACTCCGGAGGCATGGAGCAGAAGTCCTGTGGTCTTGTTCTTAAAGGAAGACGACAACGCTCTCTTGAAGAACTGCAGACCGGTTTCCCTTCTGAGCCGCGCCTATTGACGAGAGTCACTAGGAATCATCTCGCACGCAGACTCGACGACTTCCAGCCTCCCGAACAAGCCGGTTTTCGGAAAGGCTTCAGTACCATAGATTAAGGTATAACACGATAAATATTAAATAAATAAAAAATTTACTGGCATAATGCCACTTTATTTTATTAATTTGTGTAATCTTGTTGAACCGCGGATTTAAATCCCATACAGTACATGTAATTTTATACTCTACACATATTTTTTCTTGGCTTGGTGGTTTATCAAATTTATGTATGTAAAATGCATGCAAGATGCAGATGTAATTCCCTGTTTTAAAGAATAGAAGCAAATAATAAACTAATTATAAAGTACTTTAATTAAAACAACGTATAATTTAATTTACCTTGGCGGCCAAGCACGACTTGCAACTTGCGAGTCGAGTTTTGGGAAGTATGCCTCCGCAATTGGTTCCCTAAAGTTGGTTCCGTAGGGCACGACCCGGTTCAAATTGTTACAGAAGCGCTCAATGTTATATCTTTAATTATTATTACATTCTAATTAAAGGTGGGTTCTTTTTCATACAAGTAACGGTGACAAATGAGCATACAGTCTATCAGTTCAAGATGCAAGATTTTGTACATTGTACGGGTACATACATAGAATGCCATCATATATAAAAATAAGATTGCCAATCCTACCAAGCGTAGAATTATAACAACAAATTTTATGTGATGTCAAGTAAGCGACTCCTACAAATATTCATCTTTTTTAATTTAACCGTGTAGTTGCAGTGTAAGAATATCCACAACTCCATATCATCCCGTGGGTGTCGTAGGAGGGAAAATAAAACAGGTGATGGTGGACAGCACCTTCCTGCAAACAAGTCAAAATAATAAAAAACTGCAGTTGCCTACCTGCTTGGCGTGGCAACTATGGCGAAAATCCTCCCATGAGGCCTGTGTTGAGCAGTGGACTTTTATAGGATGTAATGCATGGACGGATGATGGAAATAAATCAAATCGAATCATATCATTTATTTTCTATCCAATTGTACATAATTGGTCTTAAATTAAAAATTTGCTAACAACTTAGTCGCCCTTTTCAGGCACTGCAAATTTGACGAGGACATGTGCTATTTTTGTTATTTAAAAAGTCTTCTATTGAGAAGGGGTTTTGTTTTAAATGTTTACTGAGGCTTGATTGAAATTTGGTTGATTCTAATATGTATTTTATTCAAGAGAGCATACCATGGTATGGTTAATGGATACCGTGGCCCATAGGCAATTTTAACAATCATCGGTTAAGAATAAAAATGTCCTTATTGGAGATATGCTCGCACATGATTACGAGACTGACTTATTTGCTGATTCAACAGTGGTAGAACCACGCGGCAGCCTTTGCTGTTGCACGTAAAGGCCAGCTCGAACCGGGGTGGTACCACGACCTCAAAGAAGACCAGCGTGAAAAAGAGGCTTTGCTTCTAAGTGAGGGGGTGTGCGGTGCTGAGTGTGAGTGGCCCAATTGCACCTCTCACATCCACATGGTAGCGGAATTAAATGCAAGACTACCAGCTGCAAGGTACCAGCACCCCTGAAGAATCCCTCGCTGAGCATCCACGACCAAGCTACTCCACTCCTGAGCGTGGGTGCTCCGGCTGCCCCACGTATTCTGGGGAGAGGGGCAAAATTGCACTCGAGACTAAACCTGCTCGGGGCAAATGGAGCAATAAGTCAAGAGCGCCCCTGCTACGCTATCGGTGAGTTTCTGTAACATCAGGCCGTCCAATACCATCCGGAAACGGTGAAGCCGGCCTTGCTCTTTCTAACCGAGTCACAGGTGTCCTCTCCGGCTCATACTTCGTATCTCTCCTACCAGAGGTAAAAATGAGAAAATCCTTTGTGCCCCGGGCTGGAGTTTGCGTGTACGTCAGAGAGGAATCTGTTTTCGACGAATCGGCAGCCTTGAAGGTAGGGACCTGTCCATCTTATGGCTGCCTGTAAACAGCATCTACGGGTGCCTCTATAGGCTCCATAACGGAAATACCGACACAGATCGACTCATCGACCACGTCCAGATGTCTGTAGACTCCGTGCTAAAACAGGTCCTATCCTCAGAGATCGTGATGCTTGGTGATTTTAACGTACACCACGCTAAATGGCTTGGTTCTCGTTTAACCGATCATGCGGGTAGATCTTTTTTTGACTTTGCTTTGATATGTGGTCTGGTTACCTCGTCTACGCGGATCCTAGTTGTAGAAGATCTTTGCTGTTGGACCTTATACGGACCTCTTATCCGGTCGAATATCAGGTCTCCATCGATGCCCTTCTTGGCTCCTTGGACTATTGTCTGATCTGGAGTACGGTACCACTCACGCTCCCATCATGGTTGCATACAGCAGGTTGCCGCTGTGTTTGGCATTATAGGTCAGCCGATTGGGACGGGATGCGATTTGCATCCTACCCTTGGAGGCGGGTTTGCTACTCGCTGGATGATCCCAGCGTTGTTGCTGATTTTGTCACTGATGTGGTTCTACACGAAATGGAACTTTTTACTCCATCAGCTCTCGTACCTATCGGAGGCAGAACCCAGCCACAGTTAGGTCGTTACCGCAAAATTGCATTATGTCATATGCAAGAGTGCTACCAGGCCTGGGCTCGCGCATTGACTTCTCGGGATGCAAATACCAGCGCTCTTAAAAAGAAGTATAATTCCACCTCCAGGTCCTTCAAAAGTGTCAATGTCAAGGCAAAGTCAGAGCACATCGGCAGAATTGGCGAGAAACTAGTTCGTCTTCCTACGGGAACACGTGCATTCTGGTCTCTCGTCAAAGCTGTCCAAGGTAACTTCTCTCAGCCATCTCTCCCATCTCTGCACAGGGAGGACGATTCACTGACCCATGCCGCAAAGGACAAAGCCGATCTGCTGAGCTCTCTCTTTGCATCCAAACGACTCTTTATTACGGGGGGAACACACCGCCGACCATCCCGTAATGTGAGTGCTCTATACAGTATGTGCTGTTCACCCACCGCTCGGTACGCAGATTACTCCTGGCCCTGGATGTCAACAAGTCAAGTGGGCCTGATGATATTCCTCCTATTGTGCTGAAGACGTGTGCTCCGGAGTTGGCATTGGTTTTAACGCGTTTTGTCCGATACTAGGCGTAGTCCCGAAATCATGGAAAACAGCCTTCTTCACCCAACCCCTAAAAGAGGTAACCGCTCTGATCCGTCCAACCATAGGCCTATCGCCATCACCTACTTGTTCTCTAAAATAATGGAATCCATTATTAACAGCCAGCTCATGCGGTACTTTGAGGATCACAGGCTGATTAGTGACCGCCAGTACTGTTTCCGTCACGGTCGTTCGGCTGGTGCTCTTCTGGGTTACCTAACTCATAAGTGGGTGGAGGCAGTGAGTCCAAGGGAGAGGCGTTGGCCGTTAGTTTGGACATAGTGAAGGCCTTCGATCGGGTTTAGCACAAAGCACTTCTTACGAAACTTCCTTCCTATGGGCTTCCCGAGAAATTGTGCAATTGGGTCACCAGTTTTCTTCCTGATTGGAGCATCAAGGTCGTAGTAGACGGTGCATGCTCCGATTACAAGCACATTAACGCTGTTGTTCCACAAGGCTGCGTGCTATCACCAACGCTGATTCTTCTGCATATCAATAACATGTCGCAAACCTGACGTAACATTGCTATGCAGACGACAGCAATGGTGATGCTTTATACACTGGCCGCGCCAATATTTTTCGAGAAACGGGTCACTGAGAACCGGGACAAAGTTTTGACTTTGATGAACAAAGTCTCGGACTGGGGGCGACTAAATCTGGTCCAGTTTAATCCCCAGAAGACACAAGTTTGCGCGTTTTCCGCAAAAAGGACCCCTTCGTCGTATCTCCTCAGTTTTAAGGCACTCCCCTTGTTGCCTCAGCCAGTATCGGAATCCTTGGCGTCGACATATCAAGTAACGTGCAGTTTCGTGGTCACTGGGAAGTGAAAGCCAAATTGGCCTGAAAAAAGCTTGGTGTGTTCAGCACACCGGAACAGCATTTCATGTCGGCTCACCGTCCCCAATTTTACAAGGCGCAGTTTCAGCCGCACATGGAATACTGATCCCATCTCTGGGCTGAAGCTCCTCGGTGGCAGCTCCTTTCATTTGATCTAGAGCTGTTCAAATCGTCGGTGACCTAACTATCCAATACCATCCATACCACCTGGATGACTAGCGGTCCACCACCGTGCGATTTAATCTTTTAAATCGCACGGTGGTGGACCACCAGTTTTCTTCCTCGCACAACTTCCTTGTGGAATCGACTACCACCAGAGATTTTTCCGGACCGATACAACTTAGGGACCTTCAAGAAAAGAGCCTACTACTTTTTAAAAGGCCGGCAATGCATATGCGATTCCTCTGGTATTGCAGTTGTTCATGGGCGGCGGTAATCACTTACCATCGGATGAGCAGTATGCTCGTTTGCCCTATCTCTTATAAAAAAAGCTTTGGGCAACTATGTAACAAATTCCTTCTATTTTTGACATCTAATTTTGACATATTGTAATTTAATATTTTAATATCGGGTAATCAATATTAATATGACATTTTGCTTAATACAGTAGATAGATTACGTGTAATCTATTTGACATCTATTTGGCATGTATTTTAAATTTTTTAATTTATTTGATCTATTGGTCATTTATTATTTAATTTGTTTTAAACTGTAATATGTAAATTAGCATGCTGACGTTTTGGGCACACTGTAATCCAGCATGTACACTGTTTTTAAAATATAAATATAAATTATTAAGAGAGTAATTCTACCCACCCATCCCACCATCCGAGCCATCCGAGCAGCAGACATAGTACAGTAGACAAGTAGAAACACTGATTAAATTTTAAATTTAAAGGAGAATTTACTCTTTTCAATTTTAAATATTTTTATACCTGGCAATGATTTGCTGGTGCATGTAGTAAAGCAACTCCCTGCAACGATCTTTGGCAACAATCGAACGCTCGGCTGATTCAAATGGATAGACGAGATGCCAGTGCCAGTGGTGTAAATTAATTCCCATATCCTCGCGGAAGTATGCCACGCATTGTTCCGAATCACAATTGGCATCTGTATAACACATACTTAATTCATCAGTGATTTTTATAAAGTAGTGTAACACGTTACGCGCAAACAGCCCGAAATTGCTCTATGCTAGAAACACTATTTAATTTTATATAATAATTTATAGTACCATGCGGCAAATAAAAATAGTGTGAGAAAAGCCATATCTAAAAAAAATGATAATATTATAAGATATACCCCCACGCATATACAATATTGCATAACAAATTCCAATAGTCGCCTTTTACGAAATTCTAGTAAAGTAACTCAGTTAACAAATTCTTTTTTTGTCATAAGTCTCAAATAAAAATGAAATCTATAAATTTCAAATCAACATGGGATATAACTATCAAAGTAATAGCAAACAAAACTACAAAAGTAATAGGAATTACACGTACCTTGGGACCCGACGTTACCACGGTGCTGACCTCTCAAGCACGTCGGAATACTTTAGGGTCCATAAATTTATCAGGGAGTGTCTCTGTTATTGTTGGCATGTTAAGGCCTTTTGTATCGGGTCTGTAAATAAAAAAATCTAATGACTAAGTATTACCATCATCCTCTTCCCCCCCGGATCGCATCGAGTGCGAACGTGTCCACTAAACCTGTGCGTGTTAAATAAATATATTGACACCGAAAGTGTTCACATTAAAAATCATTTTGAAATAATAGGACAACAGAAGTCTCGAAGAGTTCATTTAGTGGCCGCTTCGTTTAACGCCGACCCAACACATCTACGCCGTGTACGCGTGTGATTACGCGTGATACTGGTTAGTTATAACCTTTATTATTTTGAGTTTAGAGAACATCCAACGCGTGGTGCGCCTACGTCATCCTACAATACACTCTACACACATTACCGAACTGCTCCTGTCCTGCACGCACCCGCCCGCTGCGGTTACTATCTCTCTCACGCGCATGCACTGAAATTACTCTAATAGCACACATACATCAATTGGATAGCGCGTCACTGTCGCTCAGCTAGCAAATCCCCGTTCATCTCTTTTTAACAACATCACGTCTGTCTACGCTTTATTCTCAACTAGCTACTGCGGTGAGCGAATAACAATATCTTAATTGAAGCTATCTCGCTCGGACGGGTGTACATTGTACATACCTCCTCCAGCCTTCTATTTACCTGGTAATGAGCCACGAAGACACTAATATGTCGATCTGCGATGGCGATGATTCACGGAACGCTGCGAATGTGACGCCGCCGTTTGTTTACAATCGGCCTAGAAATGTTACAATGGAGGATTTTAAGAAATTTCAAGTGGAAATGAGAACTATGTTTGAGAAGTTAAATACAACGGTTACGAACCAACACCAGGAATTTAAAAATTTCTCCTCAACTTTGATGGAAATTAAACAGGCGAATTTAAATATAGAACATTCTATTGCTATGTTATCGTCTCAAAATCAAGAACTAACAAAGAGAATCACTCAGTTAGAAAATAAAGCAAAAGAAGACAGAGAATATATTACGCTATTGGAGGAAAGGATTGAAAATTTGCAAATAGGGTGCCGTAAATCAAATCTTGAGATTAAAAACGTGCCTAAAAAAAGTAATGAATCAAAAGAAGATTTGATCGAAATGGCCTTATGTTTATCAAATACCGTGGGAGGTAACCTGCTCAAAACCGATATTAAAGACATTTATAGGGCTCGTGCAAAAAAAGACTCTCAAAACACTCCGATTGTAATTGAAACTACATCAACTCTGGTGAAAAATGACATTTTGAAATTGTGTAAGACCTTCAATATAAAAACAAAAAGTAAACTATGTGCTAAGCACTTGGGCTTCCGAACTTCCGAGGATACGCCAATCTACGTATCGGAACAACTCACCTCAAAAGGCGCCCGGTTGCATTTTCTTGCCAGAGACCTGGTCAAGTCCAAGCAGTACAAGTACTGCTGGACTGCTTATGGCAGGGTTTATGTTCGGGAGACCGATGGAGCTCCTGTCATTACGATTAAATCGGAAGATCAAGTGCATAAACTTATGATTAAGTGACTGATATTAGTGATGTATCTTTATAATAGTTGTAAAATAATACTTTTCCGCGATCCTAGAATATATTATGTTTTAGACGTTTTTATTGGTATGATGTTATGTGCAAAATCGAAGCATTATATATATTTGGTTATGTTTTGTTATACACTAGTAAATATTTATACTGCATGCAACTTATTTGTTATAAAATTAATTGTTAAACACTCAACGTCACATAACCACACATACACATTCACTTTCACCCTCATATATACACCCTTTCACACACACACACCAAATCACTTAGCTATAAACGTAAATAACCTTAATAATGTTGCGAGAAAAACAAACTGTTTGCTACCACTCTATACTTCAATATCTATTTTTAATGATTAGTACATTAAATACTATAACTAACATGGACAACTTAGAAATTGCACGATCAATAAAATGTAATGTTGAAGATGTTGAAAAGTTATTAAATATAAGTTATGAGGATTTCAAGATGATAACCCAAAACGTTCGTAGTATCTATTCCAATTTTGATGACCTGCTTGCTACACTAACTAGTTTTAAATTTTGTCCATCAATCATTATTTTGACCGAATGCTGGCTCTCAGAACACAAATCAATACCAGCTATCACAAATTATGTATCATACCCTTCTACTCGATATTTTAATAAAAGTGATGGAGTAGTGGCTTATGTTAAGAATGATATGGCTGTTAATGTAAAGGAAATTTTACTTCAAAATGCCTCGTGTCTTCAAATAGAAATAGAAACAGTTATAATTTTGGCTATTTATAGATCACCTAATACAAATGCAGACATCTTTATAAATTCATTAAATGATCATTTGGAATCTATAAGTATGTGTAAAAATATCATATTATCAGGTGATATAAATATTAATATTATCTCCAAAGACTCAGAACAAAGTTTGGAGCGGAATAATCGATTAAAATATCTAGATATGCTAGGTACTCATAGTGTAATGATGGGACATTGTTTCCCTACTAGGGAAGATAGTTCTTTAGATCATATAATGCTTAAACTTACGCACGATAAAGTGGCCCAAGTTGCAGTTTTGAACACGACAATAACTGATCATACTATGGTATTGCTACACATAACTAATGTTAAACCTCAATTAGTGTATAATAAAACAAAATGTATTGTGGATTTTGAAAAAGCTATAATCGATTTAAAAAATAAAAACATACATGAACTGCTTTTATGTAATGATCCAAATGTATTAACCGAATTATTGTTAGGAAAACTAATGCAATCTTTAAAAGAAAATACAAGACTGCTTCTTGTACCTAAATGTAAACGCATAATTAAGCCTTGGATGACTCCAGGTGTGCTGCGTTGTATCAGGCATAGGAATAATCTACAGCAAAAGCTCCGTCAAAGTCCCAACGACGAGATTCTTAGAATTTCCTACCGAAGATACTGAAATTATTGCAAAAATCTAGTTAGAAATTTGAAACGGAAATATGAACAGAAGCTTCTGGAGGTCTCGGTGGGTGATTCTAGGAATCTCTGGAAAAATATTGCTAAAGTAACATATAGGAAGCACTCTAAAAGGGATAATACAAAGTTACTGCAGATTGGGCCTTGCGCAGGTGATTCCGTTGATCAAGCTAATAACTACTTTAGTTGTGTGGGCAAAAACTTGGCCGATGCGATTGTCCGGCCAAACAAGACACAATTTATGCACAATTTTTGTACAAATACTCAGACATCATCTTTTGTTCTCTGCGATACAGATATGGAAGAAGTACACTCTATTCTGATGGCATTAAAATCTAACAGTGCACCAGGCTGGGACAACGTTCCAGCTAGTTTCCTAAAACTTGCAAGAGCAGAAGTCGTGCCGGTTCTTTGTCATTTAGTGAATCTTTGTTTTTGCAAAGGTATATTTCCGTCTTTGCTCAAGGAGTCCCTAGTAACACCTGTGCATAAGGGTGGAGATGAGAAGGATATCAACAACTACAGACCAATTTCGGTATTGCCGGCAATATCGAAAGTTATAGAAAAACTTATCAACAAGAGGCTCATAAGTTTCCTCAATAAGTTCCACATCTTATCCAGCTCACAATTTGGCTTTTAAGCAGGGAAATCGACTGAAAACGCTGTAGAAGCCCTAACTTCTGTAATTGTTGATAATCTTGATAAAAAGACAAACTGCCTCGCAGTGTTTCTTGATCTTAAAAAGGCATTTGACACCGTGTCTACACCCATCCTGTTGCAAAAGTTAGAAAACTGTGGGATTAGAGGTGTGCCCCTTGACTTGCTTAAAAGTTATATGACTGGGAGGACTCAGAGGTTAAAAATAGGTTCATATATAAGTCAAAAAACTGGTCTTACTTATGGCGTACCGCAAGGAAGCGTCTTAGGGCCCACCCTGTTTCTAATATACGTAAACGAACTCTGCAATATGAAGATCCCTCATGCTAGCATATTCTCATATGCTGACGACACTGCCATTGTGTTTACAGGCGACTCCTTCAACAATTTAAAGATGAATACAGAGTACGGTTTGGCTGTGATTTCGCAATGGCTAAGTCTTAACTTACTAACATTAAATACCATTAAAACAAACTATATTTTGTTTTCCATAAAAAACAGTCTGCCTGACTTTCCCAGTGATATTAAGATTCATTGCTGTCAGCCGCTAGTTAGCACGAATTGCAACTGCCCCACTATAACTAGACTAACTTCTACGAAGTACCTTGGTGTCTTAGTGGACCAGAGACTTTCATGGGTGTCTCATGTCGAATTAGTTTCTAACAGATTACGTAAATTAATGTGGATTTTTAAAACACTAAGACACGTTGCAAGTAAAAAGTTACTTGATCAGATCTATATTGCGTTGGCACAATCTGTTTTGATTTATTGTATAACGATATGGGGGGGTGCAGTAAAAACTCATTTTATACAATTAGAACGAGCTCAAAGGGGATTATTAAAAATTATGTATTTCAAAACACGTCAGTTTTCAACAAATTCATTGTATTTATATGCAGATTTATTGTCAGTTCGTAAACTATACATATTGCACGTAGTTCTGAAAAAACATATGTCCTTTAATGTTGACACCAATATTTTAACTAAAAGAAGAAAAGATAGAGTCGCCACACTAAATTACACCAAGACTAAATTTGCTCGCAATCAGTACAAAAACATCTCGTCTCACTTATATAATCAAATAAATAAAATACTAGATATATATCCTATGACTTATAGAAACTGTAAACTAAAACTCACTGAATGGCTGAAGACATTAGAATTTATTGAAGTTGAAAATCTGTTAAAATTGGAATTTTGATATGAGGTTATTTTTGTGTAAATCACTCACTCATTACATACATACACACATCATAACCTCCATGTACTTGTATATGTAACTACCACCTCTGCTCAGTGCCTTACGCTGATCCCAAGACCTTTTATGTCGTAGGGCTGTGCATGGGGGAAACGTATGTAAACTTTCACACAACACATTACACTCACATACACTACACACATACTACACACACACTACACATTCACTACATACACACACACTACATATATATTATTTTTACTTTCTTTAATTTGTACAAGCGGTTCTAGCTTTAGTAAATTTTATGATATGGAAGAGGGGCTTACTTCTGATACGGGCGCATTATGCGCTCAATAGAAGAAGTCTACCATGATATATGTATTTGTCAGACCGTGGTTATGAATAAAACTTTTTATTATTTATTTTATTATTATTTATCATAGTGCAAATTTTATCTCATACTGGGTTTCATAACTTTCTCAGCGTATCTAATGACTAAGTATTACCATCATAGTGCAAATTTTATCTCATACTGGGTTTCATAACTTTCTCAGCGTATCTAATGACTAAGTATTACCATCATAGTGCAAATTTTATCTCATACTGGGTTTCATAACTTTCTCAGCGTATCTAATGACTAAGTATTAACATCATAATGCAAGGTTGTCTCATACTAGCTTTCTTTTATTTACGTACATACAACAAGATACAGAAACAGTGTTACAGTAAGTCCGTACAAAGGTAACTTAATCAATAATTTGCTGAAATATCTTCCAGTAGACCCATAAAGGAAAATATATAAAAATGGCAAACTTAGCGCACACATTACTTCCACTAATGAATAAATAATATACAAAATGGTACTTAAATTATATTAAATCACACTACAAGTAAAATTTACTTGCCTATTACTTATATACTCGCCTATATACTTGCTTATATACTTGCTTATATACTTGCTTATATAATTACTTATATACTTGCTTATATACTTTCTTATTACTTGCTTATATACTTGATTATATACTGGCTTATATACTTGCTTTAATACTAGCTTATATACTAGCTTATATACTTGATTATATACTGGCTTATATACTTGCTTTAATACTAGCTTATATACTAGCTTATATATATGATAGCTTGCTTATTTACTTGCTTATATACTTACTTACATACCTGCTTATATACTTTCTTATATACTTGCTTATCTTCTTGCTTATATACATGCTTATATACTTGCTTATATACTCGCCTATATACTTGCGTATACACTTGCTTATATACTTGCTTATATACTCGCCTATATACTAGTATATGTACTTGCTTATATACTTGCTTATATACTCGCCTATATACTTGCTATATACTTGCTTATATACTTGCTTAAATACTCGCCTATATACTTGCTTATATACTTGCTTATATACTTGCTTATATAATTGCTTTTATACTTACTTATATACTTGCTTATATACTTATTTATATACCCGCTTACATACTTTCTTATATACTTGCTTATCTTCTTGCTTATATACTTGCTCAAATACTTGCTTATATACCTGCTTTCATACTATCTTATATACTTGCTTATGTACTTGCTTATATACTTGCCTTTATACTTACTTATATACTTGCTTATATACTTATTTATATACCTGCTTATATACTTTCTTATATACTTGCTTATCTTCTTGCTTATATACTTGCTCAAATACTTGCTTATATACTTGCTTTCATACTATCTTATATAACTTTGCTTGTATACTTGCTTGTATACTTGTTTATATACTTGCTTATATACTAGCTTATATACTTTCTTGTATACTTGCTTATTTACTTGCTTATATACTTGCTTATATACTTGTTTAAATACTTTCTTGTATACATGCTTATATACTTGCTTATATCCTTTCTTGTTTACTTGCTTACATATTTGCATTTTACTTGCTTATTACTTGCTTATATACTCGCCTATATACTTGCTTATAAACTAGCTTATATACTTGCTTATATACTTGCTTATATACTTGCTTATATACTTGCTTATAAACTTGCTTATATACTTGCTTATATACTTGCTTATATACTTGCTTATATACTTGCTTATATACTTGCTTATTTCTTGCTTATATACTTGATTATATACTGGCTTATATACTTGCTTTAATACTAGCTTATATACTAGCTTATATACTAGCTTGTATACTTGCTTATTTACTTGCTTATATACTTACTTATATACCTGCTTATATACTATCTTATATACTTGCTTATCTTCTTGCTTTTATACATGCTTATATACTTGCTTATACACTTGCTTATATACTTGCTTAAATACTCGCCTATATACTTGTATATGTACTTTCTTATATACTTACTTATATACTCGCCTATATACTTTCTTATATACTTGCTTATATACTTGCTTAAATACTCGCCTATATACTTGCTTATATACTTGCTTATGTACTTGCCTATATACCTGCTTTTATACTTACTTATATACTTGCTTATACTTATTTATATGCCTGCTTATATACTTTCTTATATACTTGCTTATCTTCTTGCTTATATACTTGCTCAAATACTTGCTTATATACTTGCTTTCATACTATCTTATATACCTGCTTGTATACCTGCTTGTATACTTGCTTGTATACTTGTTTATATACTTGATTATATACTAGTTTATATACTTGCTTGTATACTTGCTTATTTATTTGCTTATATACTTGCTTATATACTTGCTTATATACATGCCTATATACGTGCTTATATACTTGCTTATACACCTGCTTATACACTTTCCAATATACTTGATTATACATATATCTGCTTATACACTTATACACTTTCCAATATACTTATACTAGTTATTCTATATACGTACTACTAGTAATTCTATATAAGTGCTTATATACTTGCTTATATACTAGCTTATATATTTGCTTGAATACTTGCTTATTTACTTGCTTATGTACTTGCTTATCTTCTTTCTTATATACCTGCCTATTTACTTGCTTGTATACTGGCTTACTTGCCTATATACTTATATACTTGCATATATACTTGCTTTTATGCCTGCTTTTATACTTTCTTATAAACTTGCTTATCTACTTGCTTATATAATTGCCTATTTACCTGCTTATATACTTGCTATTATACTTGCATATTTACTTGCTTATATACTTGTCTATATACACGTTTATATACTTGCTTATACACCTGCTTATACGCTTTCCAATAAACTTGATTATACATATACTTGCTTATATACTTGCCTATATACGTGCTTATATACTTGCTTATATACCTGCTTATACACTTATACACTTTCCAATATACTTATACTAGTTATTCTATATACGTACTACTAGTAATTTTATATAAGTGCTTATATACTTGCTTATACACTAGCTTATATACTTGCTTGTATACTTGCTTATTTACTTGCTGATTTACTTGCTTATATACTTGCCTATATACTTGCATATCTACTTGCTTATATACTCGCTTATGAACTTGCTTATATACTTGCTTATATACTTGCCTTTTACTTGCTTATATACTTACTTATATACTTACTTGAATACTTGTTTATATACTTGCTTATATACTTGCTAATATACTTGCTTATAAGCTTGCACATATACTTGCTTATATACTTGCATGCATGCTTGCATACATACTTGCTTATATACTTGCTTATATACTTGCTTTCATACTAGCTAATATACTTGCTTGTATACTTGCTTGTTTACTTGCTGATTTACTTGCTTATATACTTGTCTATATACTTGCTTATATACTTGCTTATATACTTGCTTATGAACTTGCTTATATACTTGCTTATATACTTACTTGAATACTTGTTTATATACTTGCTTATAAGCTTGCACATATACTTGCTTATATACTTGCATACATACTTGCTTATATACTTGCCTATATACTTGCCTAAATACTTGCTTATATACTTGCTCTTATACTAGCTTATATCCTTGCTTGTATACTTGCTTGTTTTATTGCTTATTTACTTGCTTATATACTTGCCTATATACTTGCTTATAAACTTGCTTATATACTTGCTTATGAACTTGCTTATATACTTGCTTATATATTTACTTTTTACTTGCTTATATACTTGCTTATATACTTACTTGAATACTTGTTTATATACTTGCTTATATACTTGCTAATACACTTGCTTATAAGCTTGCACATATACTTGCACATATACTTGCTTAAATACTTGCATACATACTTGCTTATATACTTGCCTATATACTTGCCTAAATACTTGCTTATATACTTGCTCTTATACTAGCTTATATCCTTGCTTGTATACTTGCTTGTTTTATTGCTTATTTACATGCTCATATAGTAGCTTATATACTTGCTTGTATACTTGCTTATATACTTGCTCATATACTTGCTTATAAACTTGCTTTGATGCTTGTTTATTTACTTGCTTATGTACTTGCGTATATACTTGCTTATATACTTTCGTATATACATGCTTATATACTTGCTTTAATACTTAAATATATACTTGCTTATATACTTGTTTAAATACTTTTTTGTATACATGCTTATATACTTGCTTTTATACTTGCTTGTATACTTGCTTATATACTTGCTTTTATACTCACTTATATTCTTGCTTATATACTTATTTATATACCTGCTTATATACTTTCTTATATACTTGCTTATCTTCTTACTTATAAACTTGCTCAAATACTTGCTTATGTACATGCTTTCATACTATCTTATATACCTGCTTGTATACTTGCTTATATACTAGCTCTTATACTTGCTTGTATACTTGCTTATTTACTTGCTTATGTACTTGCTTGTATACTCGCCTATATAGTTGCTTATATACTTGCTTATATACTTGCTTTTATACTTACTTATATTATTGCTTATTAATATACCTGCTTATATACTTTCATATATACTTGCTTATCTTCTTACTTATAAACTTGCTTGTATGCTTGCTTATATACTTGTTTAAATACTTTCTTGTGTACATGCTTATATACTTACTTATATACTTGCTTATTTACTTGCTTATATATAGAATATCCACGAGCATCAAGGAGGCCCTCAACGCGGCCTCTACGATCGTCCCTCTCTCGGGAAGGAAAGAGGAGCTGCCGCCAAAGATACGCGTGCAGCTAAACCATAAAAGAGCGCTGAGGAAGCTCTGGGCGCGTACTCGCTGCCCTAGAGTAAAGAGAAAACTTAACACCTTGTCAGACGAACTGTCGGTTGCAATACAGGCCCACAGAGGAGAGGCCTGGGAGCGGCGCATATGGAAAGCTGATGAACAGCACGCGTCGCTCTACACATTGAACCGGCAGTTAACGAAAACTCGACCACCTGTTTGCCCGCTGACCAACAACGCGGACATTCAACGTTACGATGCCAAGAGCAGAGCGGATATCCTAGCTGAGCACTTCGAGGAGCAGTTTACAGTTTATGCCGAACCCTACAAGTGCGGAGTTCCTGGAATCCCATACACGGAAGGAAAGCCGCGTGCAGGAGCTCCTGTCGTCGCCCGCGCCACCGCTTGCAGGAGAGTGGTTTGCTTTTTACTTGCTTATTACTTGCTTATATACTCGCCTATATACTTGCTTAAATACTTGCTTATATACTTGCTTATTTACTTGCTCATATACTTGCTTATTTACTTACTTATATACCTGCTTATATACTTTATTATATACTTGCTTATCTTCTTGCTTATATACATGCTTATATACTTGCTTATATACTTGCTTAACTACTCGCCTATATACTTGATTATATACTTGCTTATATACTTGCTTATATACTTGCTTATTTACTCGCCTATATACTTGCTTATATACTTGCTTATATACTTGCTTTTATACTAGCTTATATACTTGCTTATATACTTATATACCTGCTTATATACTTTCTTATATGCTTGCTTGTCTTCTTACTTATATACTAGCTTGTATACTTGCTTATTTACTTGCTCATATACTTTTTTATATACTTACTTATATACCTGCTTATATACTTTCTCAAATACTTTCTTATCTTCTTGCTTATATACATGCTTATATACTTTCTTGTATACTCCCCTATATACTTGCTTATATACTTGCTTATATACTTGCTTATAAACTTGCTAATATACTTTCTTATATACTTGCTTATCTTCTTGCTTATATACTTGCTTATATACTTTCTTAAATACTTGCTTATCTTCTTGCTTATATACTTGCCTATATACTTGCTTATATACTTGATCAAATACTTGCTTATATACTTGCTTTCATACTATCTTATATACCCGCCTGTATACTTGCTTGTATACTTGCTTATATACTTGCTTATACTAGCTTATATACTTGGTTGTATGCTTGCTTATTCACTTGCTTATATACTTGCTTATATACTTGCTTATATACTTTCTTATATTCTTTCTTATATACTTGCTTATATACTTGCTTTTATACTAGGTCATATACTTGCTTGTATACTTGCTTATTTACTTGCTTATATACTTGCTTATTTACTTGCTTATATACTTGCTTTTATACTTGCTTATATACTTTCTTATATTCTTTCTTATATACTTGCTTATATACTTGCTTTTATACTAGGTCATATACTTGCTTGTATACTTGCTTATTTACTTGCTTATATACTTACTTATATACCTGCTTATATACATTTTATATACTTGCTTATATTCTTACTTCTTAAATATTTCGTGGATACATGCTTATATACTTGCTTATATCTTGCTTATTTACTTGCTTATATATTTGTTTTTTTTACTTGCCTATTACTTGCTTATATACTCGCCTATATACTTGCTTATATACTTGCTTATAAACTTGCTTTTATGCTTGTTTATTTACTTGCTTATATACTTGCTTATATACTTGCCTATATACTTGCTTATATACTTGCCAATATAATTGCTTATATACTAGCTTATATACTTGCTTATATACTTGTTTATATACTTGCTTATATACTTGCTTATAAACTTGCTTTTATGCTTGTTTATTTACTTGCTTATATACTTGCTTATATACTTGCCTATATACTTGCTTATATACTTGCCAATATAATTGCTTATATACTAGCTTATATACTTGCTTATATACTTGTTTATATCCTTGCTTATATTCCTGCTTATACACTTTCCTATATACTTGCTTATATTATGCTGGCTTTGCACGGTAATTTCTGAATCTTGACAACGGCGCAACCTACCGGGTCTAGTTTATAAACCATCCAGGGACCCACTCAAATAAGCACAATAAATTCATAAATTTATTGTTTGAATGTATTCACTTCACCATTAATTTATTGTTTGAATATAGATGATTTGTTTTACCTAGAAGTCAGAACCCTACCTGGTGGTTCAGAATTTGAATTGTAGACATTGGTTGTTAAGTAATGTACTGTTATGGACCGTTGTATAAGTGAGTAAATGCTAGTGTAGGTCATTTTGTATGAAAGTTTACTGTATTTTACACATTATAATTTGGGCAGTCAAACTAAATTTTGTTCGGTACAAAAAAAATTTATAATTAATAGTAATCCAGGCCGGCTTCGCACGGGTGATTTCTGGATCTCGACAACAGCGCGGTTCAAATGTGAATATAAACCAAAATCGAACATAGGTAGAAACATTTTTTTGTGTTTTATATAGGTACATAGTTTGATTTTTATTTAGGGCCGATTTTTAATCCTTAGTTAAAAATATTCTGATAAAATATAATATGAACAAATTAAAAGTTACAGTTTTAAGAAGTAAACAGTTCAATTGTCTTACTTTTATATTCAAGTCAAGTTATAATTAATTCGATTGATAACTTTTATCTGGCGATTGGGAAATCAGCCCAATTAGATAAAATAAAAATTGACTTACCCTATTTTCAGTGAAAGTGAAAAATTCCTTTTTAATTACCTGTAAGACTAAATAAATGTATTCATAATCAAAGGAGTTATGTAACCCATGAAATTCGCGGCTTGATTGCCCTTTCGTTTTTGACGTGACAACGTCTTATAAATTGGTTTGCCGGGTGACACTTCAAGAAACTGCGTTACGCTCCGCTCACGTTATGCGCTCACAATGAGAGCGAGTGAGAGGCACGCGTCCCTTCCACTCGGGCATGGTTAGCCCGCCTAAGAGCGAGAGAGACAGACATAAAAAGTGTTATTTCATCCTTCTTCCTACTATACGAATGAATATTCACATTAAAATTATTTTACCACTCAAAGTCGTTGTCACGTAAAACTTTCGCCCGTATACCGACTTTACAGGCAACCAATTTTTTTTTTACATGAAAGTATTTATGCACTTCATATGTAAAAAGTCATCTTAGAGGTCAAATAAGAATTGCATTCGGGTTCTCGATGCATTTTGCACTAAATTTATGCATGTTTAAAATAAATGAAACGAGTAACATCTCTCTCTCCTCACCTCACCTCTTTTGTTATTGAGACTTCAAAAGGATTTCTTAATCATTAAAATTGCACATAGTACATGGCAGTAGTAACGTTGAGCAAAGTGTAATCACTTCAGAAAAAGCAATGTAATAAGAGCTTGCTTGAAATTCTAATGAACAGTTGACTCGACTTTAATGTCCTAAATTAAAAATCCTAATGGTTTCTTAATTTTACGCGAACACTGTAATTCGATCGAAATCCGATTTTTATTATCATTGAATAAAACTATTATTTACGAATTTTATCGCGTTTAATTACTATTTTAACTTATTTTTATTATCCCGACGTTTCGGGTGCTTTACAGCACACGTGGTCACGGGGGGGGGGGGGTGCTGAGCTGTTGGACGTCCCAATGTCATAGTCCGGCTACCTTCAGTTTTTTAATACGAATTGTTGGTCCGATTTATATGACAGAGGGCGCCACGTAAACATTAGCTCTTCATTTTAAATTAATTTAAAAATAGTAAACAATAATATTCCATCTAATAATTGCAATAAAAGTGAGAAGTAAACAAAAAGTAATGTGTGACAGTGTTTGTGAAAGGAAAATTGGAGAAATAAGTAAAAAATTTATAGTGAAATAATTTACAGTGTTGAAGCTTTAACCTGTGATAAGGAGAAATTAGTATAGTGAATAATCTTTAAACAATACACCAATAAATTAAAACTTAATAAATGTGTGAAAATTGCAAGAAAACAGTGCGTAGGTAGTTTTTAAATCTGCATAACGAATTATTGTTCTTTGTCGAGAACTAAAAAATGGACTTTGTTCGCTACCTGTTTTACTAGCTCAAAAATAACACAACGCCAATTAGTGTGAAATAGCGTATACACCTGTTGCAAATTCGTTTAGATTGGGGAGCCATATAATCCAACGTTACTCACATACTACGTGGCGCCATCTATTGTAGAATAGCTGACATAGACATTTCTAAGAATCGTTACCAAACTACCGCCACTGCTCTTAAGATGGCAGGCGCTTGTGCAGGCTGCCGTCAAGAGATACCCGATAGGAGATTTTTGAATGCTCTATTTGTTGCCAAAATTATGATCTCGATTGTGCTAACGTATCCGAAAAACATTTTTACAATATCATGACTAAAGATCACAAACTGTTGTGGAAATGCCAACTTTGTCGATCAAATGAACCAAAAGCAGACAACAGTAACACGCCTATCCGACCACAACAGCATCGTGAAAATTTAAATTTGAATCTAATAATAGATCCTAATATCACAGAAAGAAAAAAGATATCACATTTCGATGAAGAAAACTCGACAGTTTGTGACGATGAGTCTATAATATCGCCCCAAGGAAATACTGTAGCTTTTGAAACTTCAAAATCCCTAATCGGAAAAGATGTGACTATTTGTTCTAATATAGATGATGAGCAAATCACGCTAAAAAAATTACATCCGTATTGCAAGAAAACAACCAATATCATCCTTCCAAAAAGAAGTAGAAAACGCTATATCTGAAATAAAATCCGATTTTAGACAAAGCTTCAAAAATTTATTCGAACAAACACAATTTAAGCAAGATATATTAAATTTAGGCTTCAAAATAGAGCAATTACAACAAAAATGCCTAACTCTTCAAGCTGAAAATAATAAATTACAAAAAGACACATTACACATACAAGAAAATGTATTCCGAACAATCAACTCTATGAAAGAGTTTTAGCCTACACGGATTCATAAAGAATTATTGGGAATGGGACGAAATAGTATTTTTTTTTTTTTTTTTTTTATAGAATAGGGTGACAAACGAGCACACAGTCCACCTGATGGTAAGTGGTTGCTGCGGCCCATAGACATCTACATCTATCTTCCATTACAAATCAAAATGCAGATGCGTTGTCACCCGTGAGGACTGAGATGGAATGCCTCATTTCCAGTAAAAAGGGTCTCCGGTTCTCTACACTCACCATACGAAATACAGCAGCATTAAGCTACTATTTCACGCTGGTATTCTGTGAGAGCGTGGTCCTTCCCCGGTCGAGCCGACCCATTCGTGCTACAACTATACTACTAATATAATTGCAGCATGGCTCTACCACGTATAAAAATAATAATAGTAATGGAAAAAGTTATAAATATTTTTATGACATATTATGCTTAGATTTAACAGGGTATATATATATATATATATATATATATATATATATATATATATATATATATATATATATATATATATATATATATATATATATATTACTTTATATAGAAGGACTAACATTCATAGGCAAAAGGAGTAATAAAAGACCGCTAAAAATCGAATTAATTAGTAAAAGGATGAAAAAATACATTCTAGATAACTACATATATTTAGAACAAGCAGGTTTCAGTGTCACAGAGTATTTAAGTCCTCAAGCTTTGCAAGAAAGAAAAAAAGTTGAAGCATGCCTTATATATAGCGCGAAAACATGGACACCACGCGATTATAAGAAACAATAAGTTAATCATCAATGGAAAAGAAGCAACCGATTTATCTCTAAATAATGAGAAAATCAATACGTACACGCAGACTAAAGAAGGCAGAGATGATCCAAAAATAACCGTCTATAAATCACCAAACTTCAATCGTTTCGACCTCTACAAAAAACACAAATAAAGCTACAACCAGCGAAGGAGTAGGACCAAGAAAAGACAATATAACAAGTAACTCTACTTTTCGGAGTTTATTTTAATATTATGTTTCAAAATATGCAAAGTATTTGTAATAAAACTCACCTTCTAGAGGCATTTATAGAGGATAGATGTAATTTTCATGTCATATGTATATCAGAGTCTTGGTTAAATACTAGCTGGATTGAAAAGTACTCGGCCTAACACAGATCCATTCAATTCTAAAAATCAAATCTACCCACATTATTTAGTTCAGTTCAGACTAGTTCATTGTGTGAAGTTCGAAACGTGTGCGATAATTAGTTGTGATTTTATAAATTTATTAACAAAGTAATCGGACATAATTTCCGCGAATGGAACAAATCGAGCAGCGTGCCGTCATTAAGTACCTCCATAAGAAGGGGCTATCATCAAAAGCCATCCATCATGACATGGTCAGTACATTAGGCGATTGTGCTCTGTCATATTCATTCGTCAAAAAATGGATAGCAGAATTTAAGCGTGGTAGAGAGAGTGTGAAAGATGAACCCCGCTCTGGGAGGCCTTCGACGTCAACTACTGACGAAAATATTAAAAACGTACTTGATTTAATAATGGGAGACCGCAGATTAAAAATTAGAGAGATAGCCGAGATTATAGGCATCTCTTATGAACGAACTCAAAACATCATTGTCAACGAGTTAGGTTTCCACAAGGTGTCTCCGAGGTGGGTCCGCGACTGCTTTCAGTTGAACAAAAAAGGACGCGATTGACTATTTCACGCGACTGTTTGGAGTTATTTGAAGCCGATGCAGATGATTTTTTGAATCGTTTTGTTACTATGGACGAAACATGGGTTCATTACTGTACACCGGAAACAAAACAACAATCAAAACAGTGGAGAAGACCCGGTTCACCACCCCCTAAAAAGGCTAAGTCGATTTTGTCGGCAAATAAGGTGATGGCTTCAGTATTCTGGGACTCGAAAGGTGTGATTATGATTGATTATCTTGAAAGAGGTCAGACTATAAACTCTACTACTGCAAATTACTACGTCGTTCACGAGAGGAAATAAAAGAAAAACGTCGAGGAATGCTCAGAAGAAAAGTCCTGTTTCATCAAGATAACGCCCGTGTTCGCACGTCAGTACAGTCAATGGCTGAAATTCACAACTGTGGCTTTGAACTGTTACCGCATCCGCCGTGTTCACCTGATCTGGCACCACCAGACTTCTTTCTGTTCCCTAACCTAAAAAAGCACTTGGGAGGTCAAAGATTTTCGACAAACGACGAGGTCAAAGCAGCTGTAGACGCATATTTTGACTCTAAGGAAGAATCATTTTTTTTCAACGGTCTAAATGCTTGGAAGGGGAGGTGGCAAAAGTGTATTGAACTTGATGGTGATTATGTAGAAAAATAAAAATATAACTGATTTAGTATGTGTTTATTTTCTTGGTTAGGCCGAGTACTTTTCAATCCACCCAAAAGAAAGATTTGTTGAAAATAGAAGGATTGTTGAAATCTCTCAAATAAACCTGTTAATTATTAACCTCTACTGGCCTAACAGCAAAAGGGAAATCGAAGTATTCTATTCACTTCTAGAAAAACTCTTGAGTCTAATCTCAAAAAAAGATTATTCTAAGAATATTATCATAGGTGGCAACTTTAACGTAGACTTCCTAACAAATAATAGCGAAAAAAATAGGCTCTCTAATTTAATGTTATCGTATAACTTCCACCAAAAGATTAAATAACCCACCAGAATTACACCATACAGCTCCACATGCATATTTTTATTAATTTTAAATTAAAGGATATGAAAATAGCTGTTCATTAATTTGGTTTTTCTGATCATTGTAGTTTATTATTTTCTATACCGTCTCCAACACAAAACTTAAAGCAATTTTTATTAAATAAACGAATATACAATAACTTAAATATAACTAAATTCAAAAATGAAATTTCTAATATAAATTGGAATGACATACTTAAACCTAATAAAAATGTAAATGAAAATTATAAAATATTTAGTGAAATCTTACAGAGAGCTTTAAATAAATCTCCAAAGAACAATTATTTAACAGTAGGATTTAAAACATCGTGTCGCTATAAAAGATTTTTAAAGTTATTGGTTTCCAAAACCAAAAATGAAAATTTTTAATATCATTATAAACAGTATTGTAAAATATTAGAAAAGCCAACAATTTATCCAACAATTTATCCAAAAATTTATGTAACAAATATAAATTTGAAAATTCTCAAAATAAAACTAAAACTATGTGGTAAATCATAAATAACGAGACTAACATAAATTCACGAAAATATAGAAATGGTCAACTAAAAACACCAGATAAACATATATTATGTGATCCTAAAATAGTAGCGAACTTATTTAATACCTTTTATGCATCTATAGGAAATTTACATTCAAATAACTGTAATTTAAATGAAACAACTTTAACAAAATCCATCGAAAACACTCTCTTCTTAAGCCCAGAGAAACTAATGAAATGAATACCATAATAAAAAATCTCAAAAATAAATCATCCTTCGGCATTGATGAAATGACTCCTATTTTTGTTAAAAGTTGTGCTGATTTGTTAACAATCCCCTATACAATATTGGTAAACCAATCTTTTTCAGAAGGTATCTTCCCATATGCCCAAAATATCTCTAATCAAAACCTTACATAAAAAGGGCGAAACTACTGACATAAATAATTATCGACCTATAGCTCTGTTAGCTACGTCTGCTAAAATATTTGAAGCGGCTATGGCGAAAGTCTTTGTTCATTTTATGAAAAATATAAAATTTTACATGTAAACCAACATGGCTTTAGGAAAAACCACTCCACCACCTTAGCAATTTAGAAATATGTAAAAAACATCCTAGACAAAATCGACGATAAAAAAAATCGCAGTAGGCCTCTTGCTCGATATGAGTAAAGCCTATGATAGAGTCTGTTATAGAACTCTATTGGATAAACTGTATAAAACAGGAATTAGGGGAATAGCTCATAATTGGTTCAAATCCTATCTTGATAACCGCTTCCAATATGTAGAAATTGAAAATACCGACTTCGAGACAGGCAAAATTACTCATGTCAGATCGCATGCAACCCTCATTACTGGCTCTATCCCTCAAGGTAGCGTTTTGGGTTGTATTTTATTTCTTATTTACATAAATGATCTCCCAAACATACTGGACGATCTATGTGTGCTCTTTGCAGATGACATCTCCATCTTAATCTCTTGCACTAATTCCATAGATTTAACTACAAAATTGAACTATACATTAGATAAAATTACTGGCTGGCTACAATTACATAATTTACAACTTAACCTTAATAAAACTAAAATTATTCAATTTAAACCCTACCAAAAAACTGGTTTAAAAATATCGTTTAACTATAAAAACACTCCTCTAGGTCCTTCAAAAGAGTCATTGCCAAGGCAAAGTCAGAGCACATAGGCAGAATTGGCGAGAAACTAGTTCGCCTTCCTTCTGGAACCCGTGGTCTCTTGCCAAGGCTGTCCAGGGGAATTTCTGTCAGCCATCTCTTCCATCTCTGCACAGGGAGGACGACTCACTGGCCCATACTGCAAAGCAGAAAGCCGATCTTCTAGGCTCTTTCTTTGCGTCTAACTCGACTCTCGATGACGGGGGGAGTACGCCGCCGACCATCCCGCGGTGTGAGTGCTCCATGCCGGAAGTGCAGTTCACACAGCGCTCGGTTCGCAAAGCACTCCTCTCCCTGGACATCCACAAGTCGAGTGGGCCTGACGGAATCCCCCCAATTGTGCTGAGGACGTGTGCTCCAGAGTTGGCACCGGTTTTAACGCGTCTTTTCCGGTACTCCTACTCCCTGGGCGTAGTCCCAAAATCATGGAAGACGGCTTTCGTCCACCCGATCCCTAAAAAAGGCGACCGCTCAGACCCGTCCAACTACCGGCCAATCGCCATCACCTCCTTGTTCTCCAAAACAATGGAGTCCATTGTAAACTGCCAGCTCATGAGGTACCTTGAGCATCACCAGCTGATTAGTGACCGCCAATACGGTTTTCGCCGTGGTCGGTCAGCTGGTGATCTTCTGGTCTACCTCACTCACAGATGGGCGGAGGCAGTAGAGTTCAAGGGGGAGGCATTGGCCGTTAGTTTGGACATTGCGAAGGCCTTCGATCGGGTTTGGCACAAAGCACTTCTTTCGAAGCTCCCTTCCTATGGGTTTCCCGAGAAATTGTGCGATTGGATCACCAGCTTTCTTGCAGATCGGAGCATCAAGGTCGTTGTAGAGGGTGCAAGCTCCGATTGCAAGCCTATTAATGCTGGTGTTCCACAGGGCTGCGTGCTATCGCCAACGCTGTTTCTTCTGCATATCAATGATATGTTGCATACCCGTAACATTCATTGCTATGCAGATGACAGCACTGGTGATGCTCTTTACACCGGCCGAGCCAATATTTCTCGGGAAAACGTCTCCGAGTGCCGGGACAAACTTGTGTCTGAAGTCGAGTCTTTGCTGAACAGAGTCTCGGATTGGGGACGACTAAATCTAGTCCAGTTTAACCCCCAGAAGACACAAGTTTGCGCGTTAACCGCTAAAAAGAACCCCTTTGTCGTATCCCCTCAGTTTCAAGGCACTCCCCTTGTTGCCTCAGCCAGTATCGGAATCCTCGGCGTCGACATATCGAGTGACGTGCAGTTTCGTGGTCACTTGGAAGGGAAGGCCAAATTGGCCTCTAAAAAGCTTGGCGTGCTCAGCAGAGCGGGACAGTATTTCATGCCGGCACACCGCCTGCAACTTTACAAGGCGCAGGTTCGGCCGCACATGGAATACTGTTCCCATCTCTGGGCTGGGGCTCCCCAGTACCAGCTCCTTCCACTTGACCGCATTCAGCGCAGAGCGGCTCGAATCGTCGACGACCGAGTGCTTTCCGATCGGCTCGATTCACTGGCGTTGCGAAGAGATGTTGCATCTCTTTGCGTATTTTATCGCATCTATCACGGGGAGTGCTCTGAGGAATTGTTCGGATTAATCCCAGCCGCCAAATTTCGTGAACGCACTACACGGCAAACGTCCCGATACCATCCACACCATCTGGATGCTTGGCGGTCCACCACTGTACGTTTCACATGGAGTTTTCTTCCACGTACAACCTCTCTGTGGAATAGTTTACCACCGGCGATTTTTCCGGACCGATACGACCTGGGGACCTTCAAGAAAAGAGCTTACTCCTTTCTAAAGGGCCGGCAACGCACCCGCAATTCTCCTGGTGTTGCGGTTGATCATGGGCGGCGGTAGTCACTTAACATCAGGTGAGCCGCATGCTCGTTTGCCCCCTCTTCTATAAAAAAAAAAAAAAAAACAAAACTAGAAACTGTTAACTCTGGCACTTTGTTAGGA
This sequence comes from Parnassius smintheus behrii, assembly GCA_036936625.1. Taxonomy (NCBI): domain Eukaryota; kingdom Metazoa; phylum Arthropoda; class Insecta; order Lepidoptera; family Papilionidae; genus Parnassius; species Parnassius smintheus. Next base: position 38,450,038 of record JAUPFT010000017.1, on the reverse strand, counting down.
ATAGACCTGGACACACATTTGAGTTGGAAACAGCACATACAGAAAGTTGCAAAAAAAATATCCTCATTTATTTATGCTCTTTAACACCTTAAACGTGTGACAGATTTTAAGACTGCACTTGCAGCTTACTATGCACATGCTCACTCCGTACTCTCCTATGGCATCATCTTGTGGGGAAACTCTTGTGATGTAAACAAATTATTTATATTACAAAAGAAGTGTCTACGAATATAAATACATTTGGACAAAATGGAATCATGTAAACCCCACTACATTAAAAATAAAATTTTAACACTTACGTCTATCTACATCCTCGAATCTTGTAAATTCGTTAGGAAACACCCAAAACTCTACTCACCCACTAAAAAACTAAAAGAAATAATAGAAATTTATATAAGCTTAAGATACCCTTCTCTAAATTAAAATTAGTTTCAAACAGCCCTCACGTTATGTCAATAAAGATTTATAACCATTTACCGAATTCCATAAAAATCCTGGAAAATCCTGTGCAATTTAGTAAACAATTAAAAATATTTCTTATTAATAAATGCTATTATAATTTAAATGAATTTTTTGACGATAAATAACGACAAAGTAAGAATACTTCGACCAGGTACATTTTATTTCAAATTATATTAATTTATATAAAATAATATTGAATGTTGATGATATGATAATTTGTAATTTATGTTTAAAAATTAGATAATACGAAAATAGTTAGCCCTCTAGTGTTGCTATGCTCTTGCGGGGCGTCACATGTATACCTATCAAAATTGTACCATCTTAAATTTGTAATGTGACATGCAATAAACAATTTGAATTTGAATTTGTTAATTATAGGATCCCAATGGAGGAATTATTGAAATTTGGATGTTTTTTTTAATTTTAATAGCCTCGCGTATCATCCTTGGTAGGAATTGGTGTTCTTTTGCGAGCATTTGTGCTTTATCAAATCTAATGTAATGGTGGGGACGATCTTGAACACGTTCGCAGACTGCAGACTTCCCGGAGCGTCGGTGCTTCACGTCAGCTATATGTTCCTTCACGCAGCTTTTTATAGATCTTTTTGTTTGACCTATGTAAGAGAAACCCCATTCACAATCTAGCTTGTAGAGGAATACTGCATTTGATGGATGGTAAAAATTAACTAATCTTCTTCGGCGGCTTGTAGTATGTTTTAATGGAAGCTCGCTTAGAGATGTAGCCAATCTTGTCTGTGACACCTCCGACATATGGTAGTACAGCAGGCAAACGCTCGACTGAGCCCGGCTTCACTCGTTCACTGTGACGTAGGTGTGGGACCTGAAGCTTGTTGTCTTGCAATACTTGCTTGACGTGTTAAAGCTCAGCGGCCAGATATTTTTGTCACTGATCCTTTGTGCTCTCTGAAACAAAGATTTACTTACGGTAGCTAACTGTGAAGAATGATGGTGAGATTCACCATTTAGTTATCGGTTGGTATGGGTATTTTTCCTATACACAGTGTGACCAATAGTGTTATCAGGTTTTCGGATGACTAAAACATCTAGGAAGGTTAAATAATTATTTGCCTCTGACTGCATTGTGAATTGTAATTTAGAGTTTATGGAGTTAAGGTGGTCTAAAAATGCAGTTACTTTGTCAGATGGTAACATAACATAAACACTCACGCCTGTCACCCAGAGGGGTAGGCAGAGACTACAGACTTCCATTTGGCACGATCCTGACACACCTCTCTCGCCTCCTTCACTTTTTTGTGAAGGATGTCAGATGGTAAATTGGTAATTAAACACGATAAAACCCGTAAATAAAAGTTTTATTAAAAATCCTAATTTAGGAGAGGTAGGAGGAGGATTTAGTTTAGGTAGTAGGTGGTGAAGCAAAACCTTGAATAAAATCTGTCTCTATAAAATTAAGTATTTTGTAGGATACATTTAATAGGGGGTAGGACCTTTTCTACATAGGAATTGCTCTGTATCGGTACCTTCCCCTTACATGTTTCTGCCGCAATAAATCAGCTCCTACGCTGTGTTCCTGTCTGAAGAGTAAAAAGAGATAGAATAACTACAGGCTGTGAGACATTCAACCTAAACTCTCAGATCTGACAACGTTTGAAATTGGCCGTAGTGTTCGTAGATTAAAATAGCCACTTATCATTCAGTGAACTGTACTGGTACATGAATAAAGAAATTCCTTACCTCTTACTCAGTGGCAAGGGTATTTCACAGTGAATTGGGGGTTTTGCACCAATTGGTCGCATTGATGAATTGGTGCTGCAGCCCTAATTCGCAATAGCATACTCTAAGTGTAAATTTTTAACACGATTATCGTCCTTATTTTTATACGTGGTAGAGCCATGTTGCCGCTATATTTCGGTTGTAGCACGAATGGGTTGGCTCGAACGAGGTAGGATCATGCTCTCACAGAATACCGGTATGGTGAGTAACGAGAACTGGGAACCTATTTTACTGGTAACGTGACATTCTATCTTAGTCTTCAGGTGTGACAACGCATCTGCATTTTGATTCTTAAATTAGAATAAATGTAGCCACAGCGTTTACTTGCCATAATTTTTTAATTTTTTGTATAGTTCTATAAAAAATATATAAAAATAAAGTGAATTTTACAACATATTCGGGAATCCTAAATAAGAACGTGTGCAGTACTAACTCGTAAACAGAATTATCAGTTGAGGAAACTGTGGTCAATTTATCAAACGTATAAGCTGGTTTTGCCTCAACAAGCCATAGCACTGATTAGGTAGGTATTATTGAGGTATTAATTGTAGTATGTTAATTATATTATATATAGTGTGTGGGATTTAATATGCTGCTTATCTCAATAAGACAAATTAATACAAAAGCAAAGATACATTTATTGCATAACTATGTACAATATGATTACATACATAAACATATAGTTTTAGGCATAACAGTCTTCACTTATCGGATGTGCAACAAGAAAGAAATTAAATTTAAAATTATTTACTTAACATTATTTTTACTAAAAAAAAACTCATTGAGATTGTAAAAAAGATTTTCAATTACTAATTTCTTTAATTTTGTTTTGAACATATTTGCATTTTATTGTTTATTTTCTAGTGGTAACAGGTTGTATACATGAATATCAGTTATATAGGTACTTTTATAATAAATCATATTTCTAATAATAGGTAATACCACGATAAATAAATGAATAGCTTAGCCTTTGAGCGAGGAAAGAACCAGCCCTCTTATCACCAGCAGCGACGACCAGTCGTGGATACAGTTCCCTTAGAAACCTCATTGCACGTGGACCCCACGGACCGATAGTCTCTACAGCAAATGGCACAAATATGTAGTCATTTCTCAAAGATATTATACATTTTTTCTTTTATTCAGATTTCAAATTAAAATACTGCATATTGTTTTTTTTTACAAATAGACATAATTCCAGAATAAAGATTACAGTCAGTGTTAGGAAACAATTCACTCTGAAAGTATATCTGAACGATTCGGTACTATGCATATTATATATTGTTTTAAGATATTATTTCCGGAGAAAAACGAATGTGGATTTTATGTCTAATGAGTTCCCCAGTATGTAAGTTAGGAGTGAATAAACGCTTTCAAAATAGGTATTTCTAATAGCACTTACATTTGCATTCCATTGTACATTTTATCATATTATTCACGTCTGCTTTCTGTGATGTTGGTGCTGTTAGCTAGTTGGCTTTTAGAGCTTCATCGGATTCAAATAATTTATCGCAGCCAAAGAGAACCCACTACATTCCTGTTCCCCCGATATCCCTTACGAGGCGACGATGGGAAATACATCGGGAGATGAGCAGGAGCATCTTAATGATAACGACTAAAAATAATATAAAACTGCGTTTGCCAACCCACTTGCCAAGCCTGGCAACTATAGTAAAATACCACCATGAGGCAATCTAGGAGGCCTACATCCCATTACAAATTCAATGCTTAACGCAAAATGAGAACCTCTTTATATTTTTTAACGGAGCTAAAAGTAAAATTCCATTACACGGGATGACCTTTTTTACCGTCTGGAAAAAATAGGGTATTATAACATGTGAATGGGGTAGGAGCCTATAGCACTGATATTTTACAAAAAATACGAACAAAAATTTTGAATTAAATACATAAATTATTTAAAATCTGTCGAAATTCATATCATATTATTCACCCTACCTCACAAAAGGAAATAAAACAATAAATTTAGTAGGCATCTTTGACCTTATCACTTCGTAGGGTCACAGGCTTAAGAGCAAAGAAGAATCAAAATTTTTTTTTCAAACGTTTAATTAAAAAAAAAATTTTGTAAAATATCAGTGCCATAGGCTTCTACCCCGTTCACATGTTATAGTATTTTTTTCAGAAGGTAAAAAAGGTCATGCAGTATATGTACACATATTCAAGCAGTAACAATCAACATCTTAATATATATAAATTACGTGTCACGTTGTTTGTCCACGATGGACTCCAAAACTACTCAACCGATTTTAATTAAATTTGCACAACGTGTGCAGTTTGACCCAACTTGAGAAATAGCATAATTTAATGATTTCTTATATTTACGCGAACACTACACATGATTAAAACTACTTTTACGGATTTTATCGCGTTTATCTTTACTTTTTATTTACTTTTATTTTTAATTCCCGACGTTTCCCGACTGAGATGACAATAGAATAATTGTTTCGCCCATGATTGAACCACAATTTTTTTTTTGTTTGCGAATTTAAGGATTTTTCATAGGACATGACAAAGGGTCGTCGGAAAAGGCAGTACAACGTCTGCCTGGCAAGCTAGTAAAATTTTAATTTCAAAGTAAGTAGTTATGCGATTATATGTAATACATATCGTATTTGGCATTGGAATCAGATCGCTCTAGTTCCGTTCCTCAAGGGCCTATATTTTGCTGTTGGTGTCGAGTATATTATACGTCAAGGGACGTCCCGCCGGACGCTTCATTTCCCTGATTTCCCCCGGGAGCGCCGATCCAGTACAAATTCAAATCAAGCAACAAATTCTACCGGATAAAACAGTGTTAGGTTTCAAATTGAACAACTGAGAATTTTATGTATTTTCATTCAACTAAAACTGAGATATTTTTCCTTAATTCCTTATAACACTAAGCTATATGAGATATTAGGTTCAAAAAGCAGAGGACGCTTTTACTGATAATTTAAATATAAACGTGCACTACAGTGCAACACAAAACAATATTCCGTTTGACTATAGAATTCTTCATTACGATTTTTATGCCCAGAAAATCACTCTTTCTCCATAGTTTGTTGAATGACTGAGCTATTTCAATATATATCTCAGGTTCCATTAATTTTTACTGGCAACAAACACTTTTTGAAATTTTAAGTTATATCAGACGAAGAATATTTATGGTGGAAGTTATTATCATAGCTGAAATTATCGTGAAGTACACATTATACATCGTACTATGTGCCTTATTTTTTCTTTATTTTAACTAAAGAATAGAGCGTCGTTTTTCAGCAAAGACTTTGGGTAGACTTATTTACACGTTACATTGTTAATTAAATTTACCATGGTGTAGCAACGTAAGGGAATCTATTACCTAATACTGTTTTAATTTCATAGAGGAGGCTTTGGGAATAGCCAGAAATATGACCACCGTTGAGAAATAAAATAACTAACCAGGTAAAAACCCTCAATAGTAAATCTATAGGACATCTAGAATTGTAGTAGCCAACCCGCCTACCCAGCGTGGAAAATCATTCCAACTGCGAAAGAGATCAGCAAATGAGATATGCAACTGAAGACCTTTACGGCTTGATAATGAAAGGAGAAAAAATCTGACTGCCTCGTTGGTAAAGTAGTTATAGTAGTGTGACTGTTGATCATCGGGTTCTGGGTTTAAATCCCGGGTCGGGCTCAAAAATCTATTATTGAGTATTTCCGTCAAGAAATTCTCAGTAGCTGCTTGGAGCCAGGAAGTTGGCGGTGACTAACCCCCGTGCCTCGGAAAGTACGTAAAGACGTTGGTCCTGCTCCAGATCTCTCTCCGGTCGTGGCGGTTTAACGTCCCATCAGATTATGAGAGTGAGGGAATAAAGAGTGCACCTGTGTTTGCGCACACACTTGGGCACTATAATCCTGTCCTGCGCCGATGGCTTGTCTCCGTTGAGGCTGGCCGCCGTGACCAAAATCGGTCTGGAGGACATTATCTCATAATGTTAATTTGTTTTGTGAATTTTACAATAAAATGTGATAATTTTCGGTTGTGCATTTGCAAAATTCTCTTAAATTTAGTCTCAAAACCTCTACTCATTAGCATCTGAAACAGGAGATGGGCAGTAGCATCTCTCAGCTCTCGCAATACCAGACTTCATACACCTTTGACGCCGCCGATATATATCATTTTTTGACTGCCTCATTGGTCTAGAGATTGTAATAACTGACTGCTGATCATGAAGAGTTCGAATCCCGGGTCAGGTCGAAAAACAGTTACTGAGTTTTTCTGGCAATAAATTATCACTAGCAGCCCGAAGTCAAGCAGTTGGCAGTGTTCACCACTGTGTGTCGGAAAATTACCTAAAGTCATTGGTCCTGCGCATGATCTCTCTCCGATTGTGTCGGATTGACGTCCCGTTGGACTGTGAGAGTGAGGCACTATAACTTACGCAGATGGCTTGCCTCCGCTGAGACTAGCAGCCGTAACTAAAATCTAGAGGACGTTACATCATTATAATATTACTGTATATCGCAAACTAAACTTCCAAGGTATTTGATTTTAAAAGTAAAACCGTCAGGAAACCATCAACCGTCCACTGCTGGACATGAAGTACTTAAAGGCGTACCACGTAACCAATCTTTTATACATGGTAGAGCCACGCTGCAGCTATATTATGGTTGTAGCACAAATGGGTCAGCTCGACCGGGGAAAGACCACGCAGCGTAAAATAACAGCTTAATGCTGCTGTGTTTCGTATGGTGATTGTAGAGAACCGGAAACCCATTTTACTGGAATCGAGGCATTCCATCTTAGTAATCAGGGTTGCCAACGCATCTGCATTCTGATTCTCAATCGAGGTTTAATGTAGATGTCTATGGGCCACAGCATGCACTTACCATCAGATGGACTGTGTGTTCGTTTGTCACCCTTTTTCTATTAAAAAAAATCTTTGCCTTTGAGCATGCATTGCTGCAAGCCGCGACCTATTTAATTTCGATCTATAGACATAAATAAATTTGACTGTCTTGTCAAAGTTATTTTTAGTCTGCCTTTTATTGAACTGCAGGTATTTTTTGTATAGTAAAGTAAAGTAAAGTTACAGCCTATATACGTCCCACTGCTGGGCTCAGGCCTCCCCTCATTTCTGAGAGGGTTTAGGGCAAGGAAGTGTCCGCCGCGCTGCCCAAATGCGTGTTGACGAACTTCACATGTCTTCGAAATATTTTTTTTTCTTATTCCTCAGACATGCAGGTTTCCTCACGATGTTTTCCTTCACCGCCGAGCACGTGGTAAATTGTATTTTTTGTATGCCATTAAGATACTAATAGCCATTTTAAATTTTTTGTCTGTTTGCCTGACTGTCTGTCTGTATGAGCTAATCTTCGAAACGGCTAAACCGTTTGTGATAAAATTTGATGAACAGATAGAGAGAAAATGGAGAAAACTTAGAGATTTTCGGAGAAATCAGAAAACTAATAAAATAAATGATATTTGATAATTATTTTATATCTAAATTACGTCACAATAATAGATTCTATACGAGCGAAACGGAGCCGGATTGTTAGTTACAAACATAACTAGATCTAATTAAAATATTTGTATTGCGATGTATCACTTCATTTGTACTACATACGACCCCAGGCCTAGTAGATCATTTATTTCAAAAGATTTTCCAACACATTGTTCTTCCACTCATTGTTCAAAACTCAGAAATAATGGAACCAACAGAACAATTCTTTGAAAATTCGTAGTCTTTTGTTTTTCAACTAAATTCATTATTTAGAGTATACTAAGTAAAGAGATATCAGCATGCTTAATTCCTCGTGTATTTTTCGCTCTAATATCTTTTTAATCGACTTCAAAAAAGGAAGAGATACTCAATTCGATTGTATTTTTATAGGTGTGTTACCTCAGAACTTTTGGACTACATTGATGATGTTCTCATTTTATTTATATTAAAGTTGGTTGTACAAAATTTATGATTTCACCACTTTTCATAGGGGACTATCTACGAGCAAGGACTATAATCGGACTTTTAAGTATAGTCCTCTATCGCCGCAAGCCCTGAGTAAGATGAAACTGTTAAAGGCAAAAGGCTAACAGCACTAACATCACAGAAACTAAACTTAACTAGACTTAAGGATTGATTAAAACTATCGACGTTTCGGGTGCTGGAGTGATAAAATCCGTAAAAGTAGTTTTAATCAATGTGTAGTGTCGTAAATATAAGAAATCATTATGTAGACTTAAGGAGTTGAAAATCGTGTTTCCGAAATTTTGTAAATGGAGAACATGCCGAAAATCTATCTTGATATTGAGATGTGATGAAGTTTAATATATCATTCGTCTCGACGTGAGCTTATCTTTAAGCCTATCTCAATAATTTTATCACAGCTTAGGTTTGATAGATAAGTAACAGAAACGTACGCGTTCCAGTGTTTCATTACGACTCATCAATTCTTTTGATTGTTATTGTATAATAAATATATAAAAATAATATATAAAACACTCACTCCTGTTACCCAGACGGGTAAGCAAAGACTACGGACTTCCATTTAGCACGACCCTGACATACCTCTCTTAGAATCAATCTTAATATATATAAATTACGTGCCACGTTTTTTGTCCGCGATGGACTCCTAAACTACCTACTTAACCGATTTTAGTCAAATTTGCACACCGTGTGCAGTTTGGTCCAACTTGAGAGATAGATCACTTTTTATGCCCATGAGTGACCCACAAATATATTTTTGCGAATTTCAGGATTTTTAATAGGACATCACAAAGGGTCGTCGAAAAAGGCAGAACAACGTCTGCCTAGCACGCTAGTACCTATATATAATTAAAAATATGACAAAAAATCCAAAAATAATTTTAGTACAATGGGCGGTGTTATCGCTAAAAGCATTCGGAGAAATCGCTTTCAGACAATCTTTGAGTTTCATATAGCAATACAATATGGGTATAACAACCTGCGTGGTATGCTATGAGCATTCCCCACCTCCCTCCCCCGCTTTCCGGAGGGTTACCCATATTTGCTACGGGCGCAAAAAAAGTATAACAACCTTTCGAGTCAAAACTATATTTAGACCTACTCTGAAATTGTCCAACATATTGAAATATGTAATAGATTCTATGAATTATTTGTTAGTTTGTTGCGGTGTATGGATACCTAATAAACATCTGACATAATATTTTGGGTGGACAGGATAGGGTGACAAATGAGCACACAGTCCACCTGATGGTAAGTGGATACTGCGGCCCATAGACATCTACATCTATCCTCGATTAAAAATCAAAATACACATGCGTTGTCACTCGTGAGAACTAAGATGGAATACCTCGTTTCGTACCAGTAAAAAAAAAACTCCGGTTCTCTACACTCACCATACGTAACACAGCAGCATTTAGCAACTATTTCACTCTGGTATTCTGTGAGATCGTGGTTCTTCCCCGGTCGAGCCGACCCATTCGTGCTATAACTATACTTACTATTAATATAACTGCATCAAGCCTCTACCACGTGTAAAATATGGTGACAAACGAGCATACGGTCCACGTGGTCGTAAGTGAATTAAGAATCAAAATGCAGATGCGTTGTCACCCCAAAGTGTCAGTAAAAAGGGTCTCCGATTCTCTACACTGACCATACGAAACACAGCAGCATTAAGCTACTATTTATCGCTGTTATTCTGTGAGAACGTGGTGCCGCCCCGGTCGAGGTGACCCATTCCTGATGCAAACATAGCCGCAGCGTTGCTCTACCACGTAAAAAAAATGTATAATAAGACATGATTACACGGTACCTTATTGGAGGCTATGAGAAGTCTCTGACATTATGATCATTTGAATTTTATGAATCTAACGAGATAAGCGCTTTTCTTAAAACATCAATGACAATGTTTATTGAAGTCCTGATTTACCTACTTGGCAGTGAAAGCAAATATTGTAAGTTTCCCCACAAATTCATCGCATCATCATCATTATCATCCCTTTACAAATCCTCTGCTTTACATATGCCTGCCCCGTGGAATGCCACAAAGCTTGGTTCTGAGCCACCTGCATCAATTTGAGAAGAGTTCATCACGCAGAGAATTCCCAAATACAGACCTCCCTATAGCTCAATGTGCTACTTTGAGCTTCCTCATAAGGCCTGCAGTGAAGAACCACTTCTCAGCTCCGTAATTCATCACTGGCAATTAATAAATTAAAAAAACTATTTCATTCTTAGTTTTTCCTCTTAATTTGATTGTTTTTTTTTCTTTACTTATTAGTGTAATAAAAAAAATCTGATATAATGAAAGCGGGTAGCGCGAGCTTGTCAAGTCGATATATATGTCGATAGTAGCCCAACCTATCCGCTTTGCGTTTGAGGTGTAACAATGTTATGAGTACATGTACTCTTAAAATTAAACGACATAAGCGAGAAAAGCGCAGACATACCTTAGTAAATACTGCAAATTAAGGCAGTGCGACATATTATATAGGCTGTTAATTTACTTTTAATTGTATAATCTATGACTTTAACCGTAACAGCCTCCTAATTTTCACAGCTGAATTGGCCTCATTCATAGATTGTCTCTCTCTCTTGAACCGTGGTAGCACAGATGAGCCGTGGTAGCTCAGATGTTTAACGCTCGCTGTAAATATAACAGAACACGAGTAACCCGGATTCGATCCCCACCGGCACCAATGAATTTGTTAATTGCAATTTTAAGTACTGATTTATCACGCGCTCGGCGGTGAAGGAACATCGTGAGGAACATCGTGGGTAAAATTGCATGTATGAGCAACAAGAAAAAAAAAATATTTCGAAGACATGTGAAGTTCGCCAACACGCATTGAGGCTGCGCAGCGGACAATTCCTTGCCCTAAAACCCTCTCAGAAATGAGGGGAGGCCTGTGCCCAGCAGAGGGACGCATATAGGTTGTAACTTAAATTTTTTACTTTTTATAGATTGTCTTAGAGGGAATATTTGGATTGGTAACCACAGCTTTTTTTATTTTTAGTCGTTACTAGGAAGACTCTACTACCCAACTTCTGATTTATCTCCCTCTGTCGCCTCTTACGAAACCCACGGGATGATAGGATAGTGGATATTCTTACACCGCCCTTCACGGTAATTGGTATGATCATAGTTTTATAATATTAACTTAATCAAAGGAATATAATATATCACTATAATGCTTTTACAGGAGAGGAGGCACGGTTATAATTATATTATCGACGTAGCGAAGTGGAACGCCACAAGCAACGATAGCTTTATGAGGGACCGTTAATAGGTTACTTAGGTACAGGTTAATTACGTGTGATTCTTTAAGGTGTGTGTTTATTGGAAGGCACACTAGATTCATACATTATGGTACCCACTGACGATACGTCCATTAATCCAAATGGAGTGGTAATCGTCCAAAATCGTTCCGTGAATGGTAATTCCATTTGGATGGACTTCATCCAGCTCTTGATTTCCAAATGGATTGAAATTCATGCGTCCAGTCCAAATGGACGTCGTCCGCGACCGTTCGTCAATGTCAAAAACGTGCGCCACGCCAAATGGAAGCAGTCCGAATCGTCAGTGAATGGGCGACCCGGCGTCCACTTTTGGACGTTATTGCATCAGTTTATGTTTTGGTGTTGATGGTAGTACATGCGCTCTGTTTGTCAAGCATAAACTGTGTATTGGATTAAATATGTTTTATTATGTAAACTATGAACTGTGTACTTGTTTGTCACCCAACAAACGAGTACACAGTCCACATGATGTTAAGTGATACTGTAGCCCATAGACCGAATCCGTCATCGAATGAGAATCAAAATGTAAATGCATTGTCACCCCTGTAGAACTATGTGGAGTGCCTCGTTTCCAATAAAAATATTATCAGGTTCTTTACACTCCGCCGTTTCGTATGATTAAAGCAGCAGATTTTAGCTGCTATTTTATGTTATTTTGTGAGATCGTGGTCTTTTTCATTCGAGCCGACCCATTCGTGCTACATCCATAAGATAGATGCAACGTTACTTTACCACGTATAGTTATAATGAAAAATATCCTCTATATGTTGATTTCTTTAATTTCAACCTCAGTCAATGATATTGCTCCACCATAATATATACCATATCTAGAACTGGAGTGACAAACTAGCACACAGTCCACCTGGTGGTGAATGCTGTGGCCAATAGACATTTACATGTATCCTCAATTGAGAATCAAGATATCGATGCGTTTAGGTTTTTTTTGTCTTTTCAGTGAAATACACGCTGCTGCTGCCGCCGGTAAAGTATTATTATCCATATTATTATTAATATCCATTCCGTACGACTGCCAAGTTCGAAGTGACGCTATGCGTCCAAATAATCAGTATCGTCAATGGTACCGTATCTGGATACATTTTTATTTGGAGTGCATCCATTTGGAAGTCTACTAAATGGACATATCGTCAGTGGGTACCTTTAGAGCCTATTAAAAATCCACTGGTGAACATAGGTGTCCCTTATGATTACGTCTTAAGGATTAAAACGCTTGGGAGACGGTTTGACAACGACAGTCCTTTGTTTTTACGATTGTCACTTATTAAGATGACAGCCTCGTTGGCCTAGTGGTTGTAGTAGTGCGACTGCTGATCATTAGATCCTAGATTCGAATCCCGAGTCGGGCCGAAAAATTTATTATTTAGTTTTTCCGTCAAGAAATTCTCAGTAGCTGCCCGAAGTCAGGAAGTTGGCGGTGTCTAAGCTCCGTGCCTCGGAAAGCACGTAAAGCCGTTGGTCCTGCGCCTGATCTCTTTCCGGTCGTGTCGGTTTACCGTCCCATCGAATTATTAGAGTGAGGGAATAGAGAGTGCACCTGTGCTTGTGTATAATATTTGGACACTACAATCCTGTCCTGCGCCGATGGCTAGTCTCCGTTGAGGCAAGCTGCCATCTCAGACAAAATAAAAAGTCTTATTTTGTATGAGGCCGCCGTGACCGAAATTCGGTCTGAAGGACGTTAATACGACACTGAATGTGAATATAGTTGCACCGCCTCTACCCGCGAAGATATTTTGGCAAACTATATTTGTATGCATGACACAAATTAAAAATAATAATCTAGAAGTATAAGATATAAAATTAATGGTTTTCTACGTAGATAGTTTTGAAAACTGAAAATTGCATTACTTTTCTCGAATTATACTCATTAATTGGTACAGTCACAATAGAGTACAGTGTCATCTCTTTACTTACTATTGCACTTCAAACAAACTTATTTTAATACATAAAGATAGATGGCGCTAAAACGATATAATTTGAATAATAGAATTATCAATTACAAAATCGAACAATATAGATTAAGCCTACAATTAAAATTAAACCCACATTAATTTAAGCATCTGCAGAATAACTTTAATTTATTAAGATAACATACCTAAATTGTTGTACATCAGGTACAACAAAAATTTGAACTTTTACATCATATAGAATTATATTTAGTACATAAATGAAAGTAAAGATGGCAGTTTTATAAAATATTATTTATTTAAACGTAATATTGAACGTCATGTCTGTCTATCTAACTCTCTATGACAAATGGGTAAAAAATGAACTTAAAATACGAAATACGAGTAAGCCAGATGAAGTCAAATATGGCCAAATGAGCTAAGAAAAACTAAAAACGAAGCCCTGATGTTGAAACAATAGTATTAAGTCCCGCTTATATGAAACGAGTGGTAAAATTAAAAAAAAATTGTACAACTGGCTTCAATATAACAACTTTCACAGAAATTTGTGTATGTACCGTGGTATACTATACGCATCTGCGTACGTAGGTCACTCAATAAGTTTTGAGATGCTCGAAATTTAAAAATGGAACGCACCCGTGTTATATGTTTATAAAAAGCAAATTTATTAAAAAAATAGAACCCCATAAGCCAATTGCTCAATATTAAAAATAAAAATAAAAGTTCTATTAATTGTCATGCAATGCTTCCCGCGCTTTTCATTTAAAACGATGCATCTTAACCGTGAACATTTGCGCGCTATGATCTATTATGATTTTAAATTTGGTTTAACCGAACAGTTTACAACGGTTACAATCAGCATTAGGGGACTCAGCTTCATCACGCGCGATTTTAGGTGGTTTGCTGAATTCAAAAGGGTAAAGGGCCCAGCAAACAGCGGTAATGGCAGAAAATGTAAGGACTACTGAAATGTTGGTGCTAGAAGACCAACGAATCTCATATACGGATATCGAAAAGATTGTGGGCATAGTTCGGGGAGCATTCATACCTTCTTACATCAACATCTTGGAGTAACGAAGCTTTGTTGTCGATGGATTCCTCGTTTGCTCTTCTAAAGCGAAAAGCAGAATGGTGTGAATTGATGCCATGAAAGGCGTCTAGGTTTTGAACACGGGGCATCTAGATATGTTGAATGTTGTTTATTTGAAATCGTTACTGATGACGAGAAATGGATCTATTAATATTATCCGGAACATGTTGACGATAACGCCTCTTCACATACATCCCTTAGAACAAAAGCATTTATTGAGGAATCTCGTGTTGAAACTCTAAGTCACCCACCCTACAGCCCTGACTTAGCTCCTTGTGATTTTTTTTTTGTTTCCAAGGGTCAAAGAAAAAATAAAAGGCAAGTTGTTTTCAAGCGCCGAAGAAGCCGTGTCTGTATACGAAGAAACGATTTCCGACCTGTCAGATCAAGACTGGCAAAAGTGTTTTCAGAGTCGGTTTAGGCGAATGGAACTTTGTATAGAGCATGATGGAGAATATTTTGCAAAGATGTAAAATAAATATTAATAGTATCTGGAATACTTTTTGTATATCTCAAAACCTATTGAGTGTTCTACGTACCCCTTAAGACCGTACAGGAATGAAGTTATGTAGTGTGATAGCGTAAATAATGCCTGTGCATTGTTATATAGTACACGCGATATAAACCGCGGTTTATTTGCTGGCATTTATTAAAGAGTTCCATTATCTGATTCCGAAACTCATCCTTCGATATTTATGAAATTCAAATGAGAGCATTTCAGAATAAACCTCTTTCGGACTACAAAAAATTTAGCAAATCCGTCTATATATGAAGAAGTTACGCCCGAACATACATAAAAAATATAAACATCGTAATTGACAACCTTCTTTTATTTTGAAGTCGGTAAAACATATACAACAATGTTGCAATGTGGTACTTAAAACATTAAATATTTGTCATGTGAATCTAACAGACGAGGCTGTCTCGAATGATAAGCTGACCACAGCTTCCTCACACGAAGATATTATTTAATGCACACGTTCCAAATTAGGGTTCTTTATTCAAATGACTAAACAACGACGATAATATTTCCTTCAAGTTTCCTGAAAAAAAAATCCATCGGAATTGCTGGTCCCTCGGGCATTTTAGTCCTCACGTAATAACAGTGGCAATTTTATATTCAAATGTTCACGCCAATAGTTTAATACGTACATGGGTTTAGTTTAGTACACGAATGTTTATGGTAAAACATTTTATAAAAATTGATATATGTATACAAAATCGGTTTTAATCGTCATTTATCCTATACTATTAAACGAGCAATTCTTGTATATATGTATATATATATATAATCGGGATCTCGGAAACGGCTCCAACGATTTTCATAAAATTAAGTGTCCAGGGAGTTTCGGGGATAATAAATCGATCTAGCTAAGATTTATTTTTAGAAAATGTCTTTTTGTCCGTGTTTTTAGGCAATTAAAAACTGCTACAATATAGTTAGAATAAGAAGGTAAATTTTGACAGTTTGGTAATGATTATAAATAGCTTATTGGTATAATGGGCGGTCACAAAATCGTAAAACCCCGGTTCGAGCCCAGACCGACCGACCGACTTTTTTATTTTTTTTTCAAGTTTCTTTCTTTTTTGAGAAAATATATTTTTTTCGAGCCCTTTTTTTAGTATTTTTTAAAAACACGAAAATTTAAATAAAAATAATTGCACTCATGATTTTTTATTCAAATAACCAGTTCAGTTTTTTCTGTTATGTCGCTAAGATCAAAAAATATTATTTATAATTCATCAGTATGTAATTTGTATCTAAATATAATTTCCAAAACACACGAATTAAAAAAATCGAGCGAAAAATACCGAGCAAAGCTCGGTCAACCGGGTACTTTAAACATAAAGTGACGTATTTAATTGGATTGAAGGCTTGCATATCATTGAAACGAAATTAATTTAAAGCTATTTTACCTCGTCGAATGTTCAATTAATCTGCAGGCAAAGAAAATAAACATTTTAGTACCATTATATTTAAAACCCTATGTATAGTTATTTTTTGTTTTCAAATAAATATTGTGTTTCCATTTTCACTTACAAAACAAAATACTGGTACTACAATTTATGACGACTTAAATTTAAAAATATTGTAATATTAAACAGTCGTAAATTGGTGAATGAATAGGTAGCAGAAATAGAAGTTAAAACTTCCCGCTATGAAAATCAATGATTTTGTATTTATGAAATCAATAGATGGGGAAGTTATTGTTTTCACCCCGATTAGAAAATCAAGTTCTCTTCAGATCTCGATATTTCTAGGTCCTAGGAAGCTATTCTGGCTATTTTTGCGATGATTTGAAAGAACCTCGCTGAGCTTAGATTTTCTGTGAATTTAGACCGAATAATTGTCATGGTTGATTCCTTGGAATTACTTTGGCACCCTTGTTTTGCTCAATTCTATAACCTAATCAACTCTTCTACTCAAAAAAGGACATCGATTACCGTGAACCGCATCAAAATCGGATGATTCTTTCGAGAGATATCGTTGACGAAATGAATCTCAAAAAGTGTTTTTTTTTTTAAATTACTTGAAAACTTTCTGTGAGATCAATTTTTTTGTTATAGGTTTTTTGTTAAGCTGAAAAAATTGCGTCGATTGTCGTAAATCACATTAAAATCGATTGATTTGTTCGTGAAATACTCAATTTTGAAAAAAAAATAAACATGGTTTTCCAAAATTATGACGTCATAATAAATGAAATTTGGAGCGCTTTGATATTGAAATTAGCGGGATGTTCGAGGAATGGCTTGCAGGGTCAACCAATTTTTTTATAGATTTTTTTAAAACGAGCGTGCGGCTCGCTTGATGGTTGACTACCGCCGCCTATGAACAACTGCAACACCAGGGGAATTGCAGGTGCGTTGTCGGTTGTAATCAAAACTATTTTACACGAAATTTGTATATAAATAAATTGACGCGCGGAACAAGTAGGTATTTGTATGGAATACAAGTAATTGTTTCGGTTCTTGATGTTTGTCCTAGTGAAATTTGACAGTGACACGACGACGGACCCATTAATGTTTTGTTTTGGTAATTTAGTGTAGCAAACCTAGCACAGCATGTACAGTATACGTTACGATTTAAGTGAAATTTTGTATTTACATACCTACCTAATGTTTTACTTTGCATGTAAATCTACTATACTTATACTACCTATAATAAACTATGTCGCTCAGGTACTGTTTGTTATTAATAAGTGTATAAGTTGTGCATTTTGTTTTGATATAAATATTTCTACTGAACCCTTGAATAATTTACTGTGGTATAAACAGAAATGGATTTTCCCGACTCGCTATATATATATATATACTATTAACGAGTGTCGGCAAAGTACATTCCAGCCGTGAATTTCACGGCTTACGTATTCTTTTAATATTTACTTTCATGACATTTCTTTAACTTAAACTAATAAATAATAAAAAAATTTATCAAATAGAAATTTAAACTAACAAATCTTAAAGGTAACTTTTTTGTTTTATTCAAGTAACAAAAGATCAGTTCAAATGTTGCTGAAAAGCTACTCGTGAACATCTGCAACCTTCTTCAAATAAATAAGTGTTTTTGATTACAATTGTTTAATATTAAATTCCTTACAGTCTGTAATTGGGCTTACAACCGGAACACACTGCGGTTTGTCGGTAGATTCGACCAAAGACTCTATGTATGTAACTAGGTGGCATATTAACATAAATCTAGTACTTCAATATTTATTTTTGGATGACAAAGTTTTATTAATCATTTAATTTTCAGACATTTATTCAATATGACAGACGCCAGAAAGAACATCCTTTTATTCTTCGATCGCCCCACTGAACCATGTTTCATGCAGAAAGGAGAGGAAAGAGCTTGCTTCGACTTACCGGACAACTTTTACGTATGCTTTTTAACAATCATCAATAACTTTTTATTAAGTTTTCATTAATAAACATAACTATATTGAAACTCTTAACACTTTCTTCACCGTTGAAGTACAAATAGCTTAAAGCCGTCCCATTTCTGGACTTCTGTCCTTCTGAGATGGTTATGGAACCATAAGTCCGATCGCTGTTTTAGTTGGTGTGACGAATTTTACATACTCGCCAAATACCTACTGTGTTTTTAGACATGCAGGTTTCCACGCGATGTTTTCTTCATTGCCGAGCATACTGCGAAGCTGGAGCTTATTGGCATCTCTGTACTTTACGTATAATGTCCTCCAGACCGAATTCCGGCCACGGCGGCCTGCCTCAACGGAGGCTAGCCATCGGCGCAGGACAGGGTTATAGTGCCCAAGTGTACTCTCTATTCCCTCACTCATAATCCGATGGGACGATAAACCGACATGACCGGGAGAGAGATCAGGCGCAGGACCAACGGCTTTACGTGCTTTCCGAGGCACGGGGGTGAGACACCGCCAACTTCCTGACTCCGGGCGGCTACTGAGAATTTCTTAACGGAAAAACTCAATAATTAATTTTTGGCCCGACTCGGGATTCGAACCCAGAACCTCATGATCAGCAGTCGCACTACTACAACCACTAGACCAACGAGGCAGTCGACTTTACGTATAATAAGAGTATATTTCATTTTTTTTTAAGGAACAAAGAGTAGATATTGATTTATTTTTCATTTCAGCCGGATAAATACAAAGCGCTGAGCAATACCTTGTCCAGCAGATTTGGTTCTGACGCGCAAAGGACTATCCCTGTGCGAAACATCGCACTACCAAACCTCCAGTTGCCGATGGAGCTGCCGTACAACGACCAGTTCTCTCTCTTCATTCCTAAACATCGTCAGATGGCCGGAAAACTCATTGATGTCTTCATGGGTAAGAAAAAATTTGGTACTAAAGTTGGGAACTATTAATTATGCATTGAAGTCTTGAGTTTTGTTGCGACTTGCGAGGCATTGGCCCAAGAGCTCGAAACAGGCACAGGTCAGCTGTTTGCACGGTCTATAATATAAATAATGGTTTTGTGGTCCGGAAGTTGGTCCATGTGAAATTTATTTCAAAATACTCTATTTTTACGGTGTGATTCATATAATAATAATTTCCGATGAACCTAAAATTCTTTTTCTTCTCTTGCATCATGGAAGCGTTTTAATTATCTACATGAATTTCATTAGGGCAAACGAGCCCAGAGCACGTAATAGTTATACTTTGCCAAATTAAAAATTTATAAATAGCCTGTTTTTTTAATTATGTTATGTACATAAAAATGGAAAGGAACTGACAAAAAAAGCAAAATATCTTTGCCAAGTTCATTTAATAACGAGCGAAAAATATGCCACTTAACGATTTTAACTTCCCGCTAAGAAAAATTAAAATTTTCAAAAATCGTGAAGTTATTGTTTTTACCCTGTTTTTTGATAATTGAGTTTTCATAAAATCTTGAAATTTTGGGGTCACAGGAAGCCATCCTGACAATTTTTCGATGGTGTATGTATGTCTCTATGTAAGTGTGTATGTAAACCTCTCATAACTTTTGAATGGCTTGACCGATTGAAATGAACTAAGCGTATTTCCAAATTGTTTCATCAAACTTATAGGGTTTTAATTTTGAGAAATCTCAAAAATAAAAAAATTGAAAAAAAATTTTTTAATAACTTTAAAACGGCTTTACAGGTCGATCCAAAAAACCAATCAGCTTTTAATGTTGAAAAACCACATCGATCGCCGCCGGTCCGGTCTAAATCGGTTGATTCGTATGAGATATCGTTAACGAAACTTGATTTTTTTTAATTACTCCGATATTTCATATTCAACATCATAATTTGGTGAAATTTGGAGCGCCTTGCATTTGAAATTAACGGGGGGGGGGGGGAGGGGTCAACCAATTTTTTTTAAATTCAATTCTCAATAATACTTCCAGAAAGTACTTATAATATCCTATACTACGATAACGACTAAAGCTTTTACAATAGGGTTATCATTTTTGCAGGTATGCGTGACTTAGAGGACTTGCAGTCCGTTTGCTCATTCTGCCAGCTGCGAATCAATCCATACATGTTTAATTACTGTTTATCCGTTGCACTATTACACAGGTGATGGTTTTATATACTCTTATTAATGGTACTTCATGTAAGAAGAGGGACTTAATGTCATTAATATTTATTCTCCATAATTCAGACCCGATACAAAAGGCATGAACCTTCCAACTCTAACAGAGACGTTCCCGGACAAATTTATGGACTCAAAAGTATTCCGTCACGCACGTGAAGTCAGTAACGTCGTCACGACAGGCCCTAGGGTAAGTCTATGAAATACTATTCATAAAGTACGATTTTAACGGTTTTTTTTTAATAGAGCAGATTTTTGTCCGCTGCGCATAGAATTTACTGGATTCGTAGGACAAATAAATAAATAAACAATTGTGATTTGCCACGGCACAACACGCTATGGTACTCGTAGTATGAAGGGAATCTAATAACTACTGCTTATCATGGGTACCGAAAAAGTCGACTTTGGGAAAGTTCCCGATTGATTTCTAAAAATATATATTACCGAAAGTAAAGGCATTTATTTTATTTATTTATATAAACATTATTAAAAAAGAAATCCTTGATTGAAGAACATGTAGTCCATAATTTATTATAGATACTAAATAAATGGCCAAATATTGAGTAACACGCTACTCAATTTTAAGATGAAGTCTCGTTGTGTTACAGTCATTTTGACCTAAATTGATAAATAGAGCACGAGACCTAAGTACATCCTAAAATTGAGTAGCGTTTGCATATTTGCGCAAAAATGTTACTCCCACTCCTAGTTAACTTATCATTCGTATTACAATTCTATATCAATTTTTATTATAACAAGTTTATAGTGAATTCATAGAGAGATAAAAAGATAGATTACCTACATGTCTTAATATCTATATCAGCAAAAGTAGGTAATTATTTAAATAAATAGGTATTAATTTATATTTATATTGCTTACTTCGTATACCTGATGTGCCTGTCTGAGTACATGAGCACGCAAATGCGCCCAGTGTCTCAAAAACTGCACCCGTATTTCTACCCATTTTATTTATTTATTCAAAATATTAAATACTGATACACAAAGATGAAAGAATTTAAACCATCCAGCAGAAATCACACACGATTTAATAATTGCTGGTGGTCTATAAATAAATAAATATAAAAATAAAATAATATAAATTAGTATTGGTACTAGTGGTATATTTATTAACAAATCACTAAGTATAGTAATAAATTATATAAATTTATTAATTATAGATAGATAGATAGATAGAAAATTCTTTATTGCACTCAAACAAAACAATTTGGTACAAAGGCGAACTTAATGCCGAAAAGGCATTCTCTGCCAGCTAACCTTTTGTAGTGTGGTGAGAGCTATGGGTAGAGCCGCGAGAGAAAGAAAAACTAACTTATTTATTCATACTATTCAAAACGCGTTATATAATATTATGTATATGTTAGTTTATACATATATACACTCATACACATACATATATACATATATATATATATATATATATATATATATATATATATATATATATATATATATATATACATGCATACATATATATTTAAATAAAATATATACTAAACCAATAAAGCATACAATATACATAGTATACGAAATTATAATAAACATATAATAAAATTAATCAAGTAATTTTAAATAATATGCCTCAAGCTTACGTTTAAATGTCTTTATTGAAGGAGCATCTTTTAAATCTCGTGGAAGGTTATTCCAAAGTGTAATTGATGATACCGTGAAGGAATCCGAGTAGTATGCAGATTTATGCATCGGGATAGTTAGAGTTTTGTTGGTCATCGAACGGGATAAGCTTAAATATGAAAAACGCTCTTTTAGATAAACTGGGGAACAAGGATTGTGAAGAATACCATACAAAGTGGTTAGAAGGTGTGTGTTCCGGCGAAAACGGATGTCGAGCCACTTAAGTCTTGAGCGAAATTGTGATATATGATCAAACTTGCGCAGGCCAAAAATATAGCGTTCAGATTGAGCAGACGGTCGAGTTTGCTAAGCAGCTCCTCAGTTATATCTGGATAGGCAATATCGGCATAATCAAAAATAGGAAGCAACAGAGAGTTGACTAGCGTAACCTTGGCCGTCTGAGGAATAAATTTTTGCCAGAGCTTTAATGAATGCATAGTTCCAAAAATACGTCTCCTGACCTCATTAACCTGTAGCACCCAACTTAGATCGTCAGCCAAAATTAAGCCAAGGTTCTTAACCTGCCTAACATAATCTAAATCTACACCGTTTAGAGTGACCTTAGGTAGGTATTGATAGTCAAGTCGACATGTAATTTTTCTGCTCCCTATTATTATAACCTGTGTTTTGGCAGGATTTAATATTAACCCATGACATCTTGCCCACTGATGAACTGCAGCAAGATCAGAATTCATTCTGTCAACAGATGAATTTAGGTCATTTAAACTAAAATGCTGATACAGCTGGACATCATCTGCGTACAGGTGATACTTGCTGAAATTTATTACGGAAACAAGTGCATTGATAAACACAGAAAAAAGCAACGGAGATAAAACACCGCCTTGAGGAACACCAGCAACAACGTTACACCAATCGGAGAACTTATCATCAACACGTGTGCGTTGCCGGCGTCCCCGAAGATAGGAACTGAACCATTGTAGAACTGACGATGTTAAATTCAGGGATTTCAAAATTGCTAACAGGATGTCATAGTCAACACAGTTAAAGGCGTTACTGAAGTCCAGAAGGACAAGAAGAGTGAGTTGACGATTATCCATCGCGAAGCGGATATCATCAGTTATTTTAATTATAATAATTATACACGTGGTCCTTCACCGCTGGCCGTATGAGGACGCTCAAGATCGCTCAGCGAGCTATGGAGAGGACTATGCTCTGAGTTTCTCTGCGTGACAGACTCAGAAATGAGGATATCCTTAGTAAAACCGGAGTGACCGACATAGCCCAACGGATTAGTAAGCTGAAGTGGCAATGGGCCGGCCATATAGCTCGAAGAACCGATAACCGATGGGGAAGAAAGGTTCTCGAGTGGCAGCCTCGTACCGGTAGGCGTAGTGTAGGGCGACCCCCCACTAGATGGAGTGACGACCTGGTAAGACATGCAGGAAGTCGATGGATGCAGGTGGCTCAGGACCGTGCTTTGTGGCGTTACTTGGGGGAGGCCTACGTTCAGCAGTGGACTTGTAAAGGGCTGTAATGATGATGATGATGATGATTAATTATACAAATACTATTTTACGCTGGTATTCTGTGAGAGCGTGGTTCTTCCCCGGTCGAGCCGATCCATTCGTGCTACAACTATATTATACTAATGTAACTGCAGCATGGTTCTACCAGATATCAATATTATATATATATGGTAATTTTAATTTTTTATCATGGTAATACCAAATATAAAAAATTAAAATTACGATAAGAATTGTGTGCATCAGTGATTTACTCGTATATACATAAACTATTATACTAAATTAATGCGAAAAAAAATCTGTAACAAAGATACTTCTTGTTTTATATTGAAATGACTGCTAGTATGCCTGATACTGAACAATTCAAAGAGCACATATAATGTTCTTATTTATTTAACTATTATTTCACTCAACAGATGCCGGTTATCATACCGCAAAACTACACTGCGTCGGATTCGGAACCAGAACAGCGTGTAGCGTACTTCCGGGAAGACATTGGCATTAACCTACACCACTGGCACTGGCATCTTGTCTACCCCTTCGATGCGTCTGATCGAGCCATCGTGAATAAGGACAGGAGAGGAGAGCTCTTTTACTATATGCATCAACAAATTATTGCCAGGTTCTAAATTTTATTTTGACTTTCATCCATCTATCCAACCATTCATTACAGTCTTTAAGATTCCATTGCCAGACATAGGCCTCCCCTACAGGTTTCTTCATGGGGAGAGGGGGTTTCCATAATTGCCATGCTTGGCAGGCGGATTGGCAATCGCAGATCCTGTTCAGTTTTCTACTGTCGCCTTTTCCGACTCTTACGTCGATGAACGATAATGAAAAGCGTGCTAAGAGGCTTATTAGTAACCCGATTTTGGTTAAAACCAATCTTACCAGCAACAAACACAGTAGCCAGCCTTTTTGTTTTCTTCAGGATGCATTTCGGAGAGTGTGCACGGGTATTTCATAATTTAATTCCTCCCTCTCACTCCCACCATCATTCTACTTCGCTCCATCCACCAGACGTTCGGCCAGTCTCCGCGCTTTTGTTGTTCACTTCCACGCATTTGAACTAAACGGTTTGTTTAATCGTTCATCAAACGTACAGTAAAGGAGTGGAATAAATTACCAGCATCTGTCTTTCAATCCGATTACAATGTGGTGTCTTCAAGGAAGGGTTAATAGGCTTTTGTTAGGACAGTGCGGTTCACCATCTTAGGCTACATCACCACTTATCATCAGATGGGATTGTAGTTAAGCGCTGGCTCATAATCGTGCTTTTAAACAACCTATGGGTCAGAGATATGCTTAGCGAAATAAGTGTGATGGACTGTAATTATGATAGTGATGACATTAATCAAAAGAATTAACTGAGTCGTGATGGTGTAACTATGTCAACTGCCCCATATCGTCTCGTGGGTGCCGTAAGAGGAGGCAGAGAAGAAACACTCTCACAGAATAATATCGCAAAGTAGCAGCTTAACGCTGCTGTATTTCTTTTTTTTATTTTACAATAGACGGTGACAAACTAGCTATTTATAAAAATTAATACTCTTATTTTTCTTAACACATAAATGTTATATGTGTACACATATTTTATCTCATTCATACTACACAGGCATACAGGCAGACAGATTTTAATTTGCTACAGTGCCATCTAGTGACAAGATACATCAAAATGGCACAAAAACCTCTCCATTTTAAAATACATTTATGTGCCAACTCATAGTGATCATCATCACTACAGCCCTTCACAAGTGCACTGCTGAACATAGAACACCTCATACAAAGCACGGTGCATCCATCAACTTCCTGCATATCTTACCAGGTCGCCATTCCATCTAACATCCCACACTTCGCTAACCGGTACGAACCTTTCTTCTCTATCGGTTGTCGATTCTTCGAGCTATGTAGCCGGCCCGTTGCCGCTTCAGCTTACTAATCGGTTGGGCTACGTCAGTTACTCTGGTTCTACTGTCGATTTATCATGTAGATAAACACGCTGTGTCAACTTGAGCTACCTCACACGGCCAGCAGTGAAGGACCAAGTCCAGGATCTCAGATTCATAAGTCATCACTGGCAACATGCAATGGCTCTTTTAACAAGTATACTTTTTTCAGTGCAGTCAAGTTCAAAATATTTTTTGCGTCGTGAACAAAGTAATGCTTTTTTTGATTCAATTTTCTGTTTACATATTTCACATGTTACCATTAGCGACATCTAGTGAATGACTTTTGAATTGGTTTGTAGCGCTTTCGTTTTTTTGTTGCTTAGCATTGTAAATTTGTGATAATTATTAGATTTTATTGACTGATAAGTGCGTTGTAGATAGATGTCACCGTTTTATTAAAGAAGGAAATAAAATCTAATCCAAAACCTTCTACAGCTTCGCTCTGGATGAATTTATTTTGAATTGATGATATTGTTATTGCTATCACCCAGTAGATTGTGTGAGTCGATTTTTATTTGTTAATTATATCGTTAAAATCAGATTAGTTAGCTAATCCACAAACAGATGCTACTGTATAGTCTCTATGTCGGTAAAACAGATCATCAAGTTAGTTTAACTTACCAACAACAGATGTCGCTGAAATGTCTCTTTAAAATTTACAAGTCAGTGTCGATAAAACATTGTAAATTTCAAATCAAATAACATTTGATTTTTGTTAACAAAGTAGTATTATTAATGAATTTTTAGTTGAAATTGAAGATATCACTGCAACTAATATTTCGTCGTTTTCTTTGTTATTTATGTACACTTGAGATATATATTGATTGTGCTTATTGCATTATTCCTGATATAACTATAATAACAAGTTTAGTGGAAAAGTTGTACTTTTTATATTTTTAAATTGATAAAATACGCAGAGCCTATATTTTCTATGACACATAAGCGACACCTTTAATAGGCGAGCCCGACGAGATGTGTCGTAATCATGGTGATCAATTAAACTCAAGCAGAATTGTTAACTTATAACATATTTTCTTTAACTTACTAATTGACTTACTTGAGTTTCTTACAGATATAACGCTGAGCGAATGTGCAACAATCTAGGACGTGTAACTCGTTTTAACAATTTCCGCGAGCCTATTTCTGAAGGATATTTCCCCAAACTGAATTCCCAAGTTGCTAGTCGAACTTGGCCCCCAAGGTATGATAATCAAATATACTAATAATCGTAAGTACTTCAATAAAATATTTTTGGATACTATGTAGTTGATGGATAGTATTTAGAACTTTTTTTACTGGAATGAGAAATTCCATCTTAGTCCTCAGGATTGACAACACATCTGCGTTTCGATTCTTAATCAAGGAGAAATGTAGATGTCTATGGGCCACAGCATCCTCATACCATCAGGTGGACTGTGTGCTCGTTTGTTACCCCATAAAAAAGACTTATACCAAATAATAAAGCTTTGGCACTATTGGGAAGGCTCGACCGGGTATAAAGGATCACACTCTTACACATTAACAGTGTTAAATATCACAAAAATGCTGCTAATGAAATCTAAACACCCATTTTACTCAACGAAATCTTCATAGGTTGATGTAGAAGATGAAGATGAACTTAAACATTTTTTTTGAATTTAGATTTACGGGATCCATCATTCAGGACTTGGATAGGCCAGTAGATCAAATCAAAAGCGAAGTCTCTGATCTGGAAACTTGGAGAGACCGCATTATCCAGGCCATCGAGAATAATTCAATCCTTTTGGTTAGTGAATAAGTTTCTATTTTTTTATCCAAGATCTTTTAGCCTAGCAATCAGACTACTAGCTCTGAGTCTGCCTTGGTAGGTACTGTTGCGCTCCATAATTGCCTGTTATTGACCGCGAGCCGGATCAGTATTGAATTGGCAATTCAAGCGAATACTTCGAAGCGAATAACGCCGAACTTACGTTTTCAGTGTGATTGATTAATTGTTAGTGTGCTTTAGGTATAATTGTGACCGGTAATTAAAATGTCAACTTTGGTGATTCAATCAGGAGTTTTTATTGTCACGAACCCTAAGCTCGTAACAGTACAAACTTCTAATTATACCTGCCGCCAACCATGTACTGCTGTGTTCCGGTCTGAAAGGCATAGAGACCTTGTATGTGTACAATTACAAGCTATAAAGGATTCCATTAGGGTAATCAGAAGTGAGAACGCATTTTTAGCCTTTTTTTGTTAAAACTTAAAGGTGAACTGGTAAAGTTTGTTTGTCCTTTCAAATTTATATAGAAAAATAAGATTCAACACTGTGCTTGCATTTGTACAAATTCGCAAATCATCTATAGACACGAACATCCATGTTCCGGCGGATATCAAACCCTGGTTGCTAACGTATTATAAAATTTACGGTAAGCGTTTAGCCTCTGAACTACCACGGCTTTTGCAAGTTCAATATATGCTGGTTACATAATAACATTTATTATAATTACAGACTGTGAGGCATTCTTAGTTCTTTTATCACTTTAGTGCATAACAAGTTTCCTGTCCGTGAAAAAGACACAATTGTTAAGCAATCGAAATGTGAAATGTTTAATATAACTTCTCTTGTTTTCTAATATAACAGCCTAATGGTCGTCAAATGCCTTTGGACGAAGAGACCGGAATCGACGTGCTCGGGAACATTATGGAGTCTTCAATCATCAGTCACAACCGACCATACTATGGGGACATGCACAATATGGGACACGTTTTTATCTCATACAGCCACGACCCAGATCATCGCAATCTTGTAAGTTCCAACTCCTTATATTTAAAAGTCGATAATATACTATTGTGCTGATTTACCACGTGCTCGCCGGTGAAGGAAAAGATCGTGAGGAAACTTGCATGTCTGAGAAATAGGAAAAAAATATTTCGAAGACATGTAAAGTTTAAAAAAGCTTAGGAAAAGAACAAGTACCCTAAAACCCTCTCAGAAATGAACGGACGCCCGTGCCCAGGAGTGGGACTTATATAGGCTGTAACTTTATTATACTATTCTAGAAATTACTAGATGGAGTGACGACCTGGTAAGATGAACAGAAAGTCAATGGCTATTTAATTAAATAAAAATTAAATATTTAATGGCAGGGCGCGGATCGCGAACTCAAAAGGTCGTGGGTTCGAATGCGCCATTTGACTACTGTCGTGAACCACTCCTAACACAAGCATTTTCAAGCTTACCAGGAGTGGTTAAAGTATTTGTATACCAGGTGGTTGAACTTTTTTTCTGTCTAGAAGTCCGTGTGTAGGCACCACATTCTTACCAATTTCTGCTGTTTTGTAATATTCCGAAGGGTATACAGTAGGTAGGTAGAAAAATAGGTTTTATCCTTGAGAATGAAGCACTGAGTGAAAGTGAACAAATGACCACGCTCTTACAGAATACCCGCGTAAAATAGCATTTTAATAATGCTGTGTTTCGTATGGTGAGTATATAGATTCGGAGACCTTTTTTGTGGAAACGAGGCATTCCATCTTAGTCCTCAGAGGTGACAACGCATCTGCGTTTTGATTATTAATCGAGGATAAATGTAAATCTTACAGTGAGCTAGAGCTCAGCAATATTGCTAGTGATAGCTTTGCTCATATGTTATGTGCAACACCTTGCGAGGTATATTCCGACAATACAGCTAATAATGTTGCATCAAACGTATCGTCAAGCGACTAAGTTAATAAACGCGTAGCAACATTGACGCAATGGGCTTAGGAGCCATCCATAAACTACCTACGTCAAAAAAATTGTCCACTGATCATCGATCACTAATAAAGAACTAGATACACAATCCCATACAAAAGTTCTCTAAAAACTGTCGCCAATTGTTGTGACGTAATTCTAGTTGAAATAAATATACATTTGTATAAATTCAACCTTAAATACATTGCTTACAGTTGTATTCACAAAGATACGTACGAAAAGCAATAAATTTTTATGACCGAGGCTCGTAGCTTGGGCAAGGAATCATTGGAGTCGAACTGCCCAATATTTTTGGTTACTGTTATTTTAATTTTAAAATGTTTCAAACTTGTTTTAAAAACTGGTGTACATAAATCATATTCTATTCTTTTCTATGGTGTATTATATGTAATCATTATAATTTACCTGAATGTAAATACGTTTTTGGATAGGACACCACATTCATTTAGTAAATAAAGTACCTACTTGAAACAGTCATATTTATTTGTTCTTCATCTTATGTCAATAATTTAAAAATATTGCTTGACAAAGAACTTAAATCTTAATTCAATAGTCACTAAATGTAAAAAGTATGTACAGAAAGTTGTAAGTCGTAGTCACATATTCATCACTTTCTAAAACATGCTTCGAACATACAACGCTTCCTTGAGTCGGCTTGAAGAATTCTTTGGACCTTTGACATGCTATGACTGATATCCATTCCGCACACCTAACTGGGTCTCGGGGAAAGCTGAAAAATTAAAAATAAAATCTCACATCTTTAATTTTACTACATGCACATTTTCAAAATTAAGTCTATAAAATGTTCTATAATATTTAGAGAAACTATAGGTCTCATTAAACGAAAAAAAAACAATCATACTTTAATAATAAAAAAATAATACCGTCTCCAACAAATGGAACAGAGTCAACGCACATACCTCGAACAATTATGACTTACTTTATTAAGACTTAATTTAAAAAATGTTTTACGGAGATTTCTTGACAAAATATAAGTATTTACAATACAGTAATAAGAATTAAATAATGATAATATTAATACGTACCGAAATTAGGAAATTCTATCCTTTTTTAGCGTCCTGGATGTGTGATTTTTACACTTTTTAAACGAGCACTGAGGCATGTTTACCATCGGAGCGTTCGAATGTAACTAGATTAAAAGCGCACCCAAATGCTCGAATGGGTGCTCATTCGGTGAGGTCGTTTTTCGTCACTGATTGTGTATCTAGTTTTTGTTAGTGATCGATGCCACTGATATACTCTTCTATCATCATATTGTTACGAGCTTGAGGTTAGTGACAATAAAAATTGCCGATAGAATTACCTAAATTAACACTTTAATTTACTTTACACAAATTAAAGTTAAAAAAACTAATAATTAAACACACTAATTCACTTAATTCCGCTCCGAAGCTTCGCTTGTGTCGCCGAGTTCAACTCTCCTCGATCGCATCTTGCAGCGCCTATTTATATAAATTAGCAAAATATCCAGAATGTTCAAGTAAACACGCGCAAGGTACCGAGAGTTCGAGTTTTAAACTTCAAGAAGTTTAGTTCTTCGGTTCGAGACTAGATGGCGCTAGTGCGCCGATTTGAGCGCGTAACACTGCCCCCTCCTAAGACATGCTCGTCCCGAGCATTATCGGCCCCATAATAACGCGCCAAGCGATCCACATGGACGATCTTAGGAGTCCCTCTTGCGCCTTTCTGTATCCGGTAGGTCACATCGTTGATCCTGGTTACAATCCGGTACGGGACGTCCCATTTAGCTTGAAGCTTAGGAGATTTCCCTTTGCTGCGGACTGGATTGTGCAACCACACAAGTGAACCTTCGTCGAACCCTTTGTTGTTCATTTTGCGATCATACCGGGTTTTCATCTTTTCAGACATTTGCTGGCCCGATTTCTGACGTGCTCATAAACGTCATTCATTTTGTTCCGCAAGTCATTTGCATAATCGGTTATACTGCGTGGAGCATCAGGTGGTATCCGGGTGATCAGGTCTGCAGGCAGCCGTAATTCTCTTCCAAAGTTTGCGAAAGCTGGTGTCACTGCTGTACTTTCGTGAACAGCGCTTCGATATGACAACAAAAACGGTTGTATGTGCTTGTCCCAATCTCGTCGCTGATTGTCTACAACTTTTGCTAGGTACCTCTCCAATGTCTGATTAAATCGTTCTACCATTCCATCAGATTGCGGGTGATAAGAAGTCGTTCTTGTTTTATGAGTACCCATAACTCGGCAAGTTTCCTGGAATATTTGAGACTCAAAATTCCTTCCTTGATCGCTGTGAATCTCTAAAGGTACACCAAAACGACAGAAGACTTCATGAACTAGCTTATCAGCAACTGTTGAAGCTTCTTGATTTGGAATGGCGAAGACTTCTGGCCACTTAGTGAAGTAATCCATCACAACCATGAAATACTTGTTACCGCTTTCACTCTCCGGAAACGGCCCCGCCACGTCAATGGCTATTCTCTCCCATGGTGCACCAACATTGTACAACTTCAATGCACCTCTACTACGAGTCTGAGGTTCCTTTACAGCCGCACAACTTGTACATTTGCGACACCAGTCCTCGACATCGTTTCGACAGTGGACCCAGTAAAACCGTTCTTGGATCTTCAGTAGAGTTCGTTTAACTCCCAGATGGCCTTCTGAATAATCATTATGGTACAGCTGTAGAACATCCGGTACTTTAGCTTTAGGGACAACCATTTGTGAATGACAGCTGTCTCCCCGAACATTTTCCCATTTACGGCACAGAACTCCATCCTGAAGCAGCAAGCTGTCCCACTGGGCCCAATAGCTTTTAGTGGTCGAACTCATCGCTGAGACGTCGCTCCACTTGGGCTTGGGAGCACTGGCCTTCATCCATTCCAGGATCGGCTTGATGTCCGAATCTTCCTGCTGTGCACGTTGAAAGCTGTCCTTCCACTCGTTGCTGAGGTGGTCTGCCCTGAGCATCCTCACGGATACCACTTCCTTACTCTCTTGCCTAGTACAATGTTTGCAATCTTCAGGACAAGGTCTTCGTGATAGTGCATCCGCGTTGCCATGAGATTTCCCGCTGCGATGTTCGATCTCAAAGTCGTATTCCTGCAGTAGTTCAATCCACCTCGCAACTTGTCCTTCTGGATTTTTAAACTGCAATAGCCATTTTAGTGAAGCATGGTCAGTTCGTAAGTGAAATTTTCGCCCCAGAAGATATTTGCTAAAATGCTGCAACGACTTTACCGCAGCTAGCAATTCGCGTCTTGTGACACAATAGATCCTTTCCGGTTTTGACAACGACTTGCTGAAGTACGCTATCACGACCTCTTGGTCACCATTCCGTTGAGTCAACACACCGCCAAGTCCTATATCACTTGCGTCTGTGTCAACTATAAATTCTTTGCTCGCATCAGGGTATCCCAAAATAGGTGTTTTGCACAGACGGTCCTTGAGCTCCTGGAATGCGATATTACAACTTTCATCCCAGCAGAAATGTCGCTTCTCCTCGGTAAGCTTATGCAGAGGTTTGGCTATATCTGCAAAGTTCTTCACAAATTGCCGGTAATAGGAGCACAAACCCAAAAATGCTCTAACCTGCGTCTTGCATAAACAGTTAACATACCCCAAAAAGTTGACTTGCCGTTTGAATAGTGAACATTTCTTCGGACTCAGCTTGAGATTGGCACTCTGAATCTTCATGAGCACGCGTCCCAGGTTTTCAAGTTGTTCCTCAAACGTACGGCCCACGATGATGATGTCATCCAAGTAGACCGGACAGGCATCGCCAATTAGCCCGGTAAGTACAAGTTCCATCAGCCTTTCAAACGTTGCTGGAGCATTGCACAACCCAAACGGCATTACTTTAAATTGCCACAGACCCTTTCCCGTCGAGAACGCAGTTTTCTCCTCGTCCTTAGGGTCAATTTCAACTTGCCAGTAGCCACTTTTTAGATCCAGCGTGCTAAACCACTTTACTCCTGTAAGCATGTCCAGCGTGTCATCAATTCTTGGCAAGGGATAGCTATGCTTCTTAGTAACGTCGTTCAGACGGCGGTAGTCAACACAAAACCGCATGCTGCCATCCTTCTTCTTTACCAGTACCACGGGTGAACACCATGGACTAGATGAAGGTTCAATAACACCATCCTTCACCATTCCCTCAATCATGGTTTCCACTTCCTTTTCACGTGCTACCGGCAATCTTCTTGGCCGCTGACGGATAGGCAATTTTTCACCTGTGTTTATTTTGTGTTGAACTAAACCAGTCTTTCCTATGTCAGCATCGTTTGATGAGAATACATCGGCGTACTCGAGTAACAACTTCTTCGCCTTGACCAATTCGTTCGTGGACAGAACACTGCGACAGTCTTCCAAAAGTGTGGTCACTCTCGTTTCTGAATCCTTGCTGGGGGTCCCACTCGATATACATTGGCACTGACGTAACCAATCCACTTCCTCACAAGTACCAACCAGTGTGCCTTTTTCTATAATCTGTTCCCGGTCGCCAAGGTTCAGCACACGTACTCCTGAGATGTCAGTGGTCCTGACCAAGGTTCGAGCTACTTTCCATGGAAGGTCATTGTTTACCCTTTCCACAAGTACACAACGGTGAGCTTGCCCAGCGTTTCGAGGAAGACTAACCGGAACAATCGTTTCCGATCTCGGCGGAAGAACAATCTTCTTGATGCTGTACACGTTCCCTGGTAACGCACCTTCCATAAAAAGTTCCTCCTGTCCACATTTCAAAACACCTTGCTTAACGTCGATCTCACAACAATTATTCCTCATAAAGTCTAGGCCTAGGATGCAGTCGTCCATTATATCAGCCACGATGACAATATGCAGGTAGATCACGTTGCCTAGCTTCAAATCCATCTCCTTCTCTCCACGGACGGGTATACGCTGACCGATGGCTGTTACCAAATTAATGCGTTCTCGGTTGTATGCGGAGTCCCCAAGGAACTGACTTATAAGTTGGGAACTAACAACCGTACGAGAGGCTCCAGTGTCTATGGTCGGTTTACACGGAATTCCGTTGACCTCGCCCTTGATGATTAGACTGTTCCCATCATGGGTTTGTGAGATCGAGATCCTTGGGGCTCTTTTAACATCAGTCAGCACCCGCCCCGCAGTTCTGGCTTTTACTCGTTTCCCTGCTGCTGCAGGGCGGTGCTGTTGGCCGCACCACCCTCCTGAGATCGTTCACATTCCCTTTCTAGGGTTCGGTTAGGGCAGCTGGATTGAAGATGGCCCTTTTCCCCACAGCCATAGCACCTAGGGCTGAATCCTCTGTTGCGGTCGCGAACGAAAGTTGCTGCAACCTCCCTGATGCGATGGGAACGATGATCCTGCCGCACGGCTTCCACCTCCAGTGCATGGGCCAAGGCGTTCTTCAGCGTGTCGTGGTGCCCGAGTCTCACAGCAGCTCTGACTTCAAGGTCGCGGATGCCGTCGATGAATGTCTGAACCAGGTTACCTTCAATGAGCGCAGGTACAGACTGGTATGCTTTTCGAACCATCTTCTCCACCTCAAGGGCCCACTGCTGCAGGTTCTCGTTGCTGCGCTGCACGCGATCTTTAAGCTGCGCGCGAAAGACGTGTTCCAGATGAGCGTCGCCATATCTCGCTTCCAAGGCCTCAAAAAGCTGCTCATAGGTCACTTTCTTACCGACAGCTTCCAACACAGTTAAGGCTTGGTCGCGCAGGCCTAGGGTGAGTGCAGTCATGGCTTGGCTTTTATTCCAGCCGTTCGCCTCCATGACGGCCTCGAACTGGATTTTGTAGGCCGACCAGAAAGAGGTCCCGTTGAACGGCGGGACTTTGAATCCACGTAGCGAAGGTGCTGCAGCTACTACGGGAGCTGTAGTTCCATCCCCAAGTTTGAGGTCGTTTAGCGTTTTCTTCACGTCAGCCATCACGTTGTCAACCCGATTGTTCACATGGTTGATTCGGCTTTCATGTTCTTCGATTCGGGTTTCAGCTTCCGACAGGCGGTTGTCGTGTTGAGCAACCCTATCCTTCACGTCCCTTATCTCTTTCCCAAAGGTAGCGTGAAGGTCCTTCATGAGGAGCATCTGCTCTTCCAACCGACGAGCCTGTTCCACCTGCTGATCTTCCAACCGACGGCCCTGTTCCTCCTGTCGGCGAGCCTGCTCCTCCTGTCGGCGAACCTGCTCCTGCAGCATCACCCTCAGAGCACCTAAGTCAGGTGCTGCAGATGTAGAAGCTACCGACGGGCCTGCAGCCGGTGGCTGGCCCTCCGACGTCTGCGGCGTTGCACCACCAAATCTTCGTTGGTCCGTCTCCTGCTGGCGTTGACTTCGGGTACGGACACCCTCCGTTTCCTCCTTAGGTAAAATCGGCATTATTTTATCCCACTTCTGACACCAATTGTTACGAGCTTGAGGTTCGTGACAATAAAAATTGCCGATATAATTACCTAAATTAACACTTTAATTTACTTTACACAAATTAAAGTTAAAAACACTAATAACTAAACACACTAATTCACTTAATTCCGCTCCTTCGCTTGTGTCGCCGAGTTCAACTCTCCTCGATCGCATCTTGCAGCGCCTATTTATATAAATTAGCAAAATATCCAGAATGTTCAAGTAAACACGCGCAAGGTACCGAGAGTTCGAGTTTTAAACTTCAAGAAGTTTAGTTCTTCGGTTCGAGACTAGATGGCGCTAGTGCGCCGATTTGAGCGCGTAACAATATTTACAACCGTTCGCAAATCCACTGCTATATATTGGCCTGCCCCAAGAAATGCCACAAGGCAAAGAATTTTCAATCTTATCTTCTTATCTTATAATAAATCTGTAAAGAGGTCGTGTCTGTAATTCTAATATTTTCTAGAAAAACAAGTCCAGGGGACTAAGCAAAGAGTACTGAAGCCATATTAGTGGTTTTTAGAATTTTTGTCTGTCTGTCTGTCTGTGTATTAAAGATTCACGCAAAAACTACTAAACAGATTTCCATGAAATTTTATGTGTAGGTAGTTAGAGACTCGGGGCTACTTATAAGCCACTTTTTATCCGATTACAGAACTTCAAAAAAGGAGGGTTAGGTATTTTCCTTCCTTTAGATGCTAATTTCTATTTTACACGGCTGATGTCTTCTATGAAAATAAATAAAGCCCAACATTAGCTTTAACCGTTATGTTATAAATTAAACTTCGCCGACAAACTACAATATTATTTTTGCATTCAATTTTTAAAAACAGTGCCATCTAACGTAAAATAGAAAAAGTAATAACATTTTGCCTCCACTAAGAAATTAAATAATATAGCATTTATATAAATATTTTTATTTGAAAATTCTAATGTACATTTTTTAGTTTTTGTTATTACATTTTAGTAGATAGTAATAAATTTTATACTAATAAATTACTTCATATTTTAATTATAATAAATTACTTCCAAAAAAGATAATAGTGACATCTATCGAATCATTAATTTAACGATGTTTCTAAGTTAAATTTTTAATCAATAAAAAGTTTTAGTGTTTAGCTTTTTATCTATAAATAAACTGATTAAAATTGCAATTAGTACAAAACTCTTATTATCCTTATAGTTTCAATAAAAAGATTTTTATATATCGTGTATTGAAAATATCTTAGAATTTATAATATCATAAATTAGTCGATCTTTGAAAGTGAAATGGCGGTATTTCATAAAATTTTGCAGTGTTTGTTGACTATATGATGATAAAGCTTGACCAAGTCAGTGAAAAGAGATTATTTGGCGATATTAACAACTAAACACGACATTGCTACTTCTAGACGCTATTGTTGCAAATATAATTACAAAGTCTTTATCTTTATCTATATAATATTAATACCTTGAAACGAATAAATCGATCTAGCTAGGATTCTTTTTTAGAAACTGTCGTTTTATTCGTGTTTTCATACGATATCGAATATCATTAGCATACGATGGTAAATTTTGCCAGTACAATAAAGGTAATAAGGGCTCAAATCGGATATCGGTCGATCCCAAAATCGTAGTACCTTGAGTTCGAGTGGAGATATCATCGGTATGAATTTTTCCTTTTTTTCTTCAAGTTCCTTTTCACTTTTTACTTCGAACCCTTTTTAGTATATATAAAAAAAACACAAATAATTAAATTAAATTAATTGCTCTCATGATTTTTTCTTTAAATAACCATTTCAGTTTTTTTCTATTATGTCGATAAGATCGAAAAATATTATTCATATTTCATCACTATGTACTTTTCATCTGAATATAATTTCTAAAAAACACGATTTCCAAAAAAAAACATACTGAGCAAATCTCGGGCATCCAGTTACTTTTATAAAAATCAATTGATGTCCGTTTAACTGGCTAAAACTCAAAAGCAGCTGCACTGATTGTTTTTGTTTCAATAGGTCACACTTGTGAAACCCCGGGTGTGACGTCACATATTTTTCAATTTTGTATTTCAAAAGTAATTAAAATAAAGTAGTAATCCTATCCCTTTAAACGAGCAATTTTTGTATATATATATATATATATATATATATATATATATATATATATATATATATATATATATATATATATATATATATATGTATTATCGGAATCTCGGAAACGGCTCCAACGATTTTCACAAAATTTTGTGTGCAGGGAGTTTCGGGGGCAATAAATCGATCTAGCTAGGATTTATTTTTATAAAATGTCTTTTTGTCCGTGTTTTTAGGCAATGAAAAACTGCTACAATATCGTTAGAATAAGAAGGTAAATCGTGACAGTTTTTAAATTTTGTGACCGCCTAATATAGCAAATAGCTTAATTGGTATATTAGGCGGTCACAAAATCGTAATACCATGGTATTGCACTCACGATTTTTTATTCAAATAATCAGTTCAGTTTTTTCTATTATGTCGCTACGATCAAAAAATATTATTCGTATTTCATCAGTATGTAATTTGTATCTAAATATAATTTCCAAAACACGCGAATTAAAAAAATACCGAGCGAAAAATACCGAGCAAAGCTCGGTCAACCGGGTACTTAAGATTTAAATCAGCATTTATTCCATTTTTTTATTTCAATAAAAATATCTTTAATAAAATAAAAATAAAGTAAAATATTTTTGATAACGAACAAAACCAAACAATCAAAGAACGATAAACGGTTAATAATGTAAATACAAGATACAAAACGTGTTAAATTGTCTCCGCCTGGATAAGTCTCTAATACTCTAGCTATTAAACATTATTCAGGTGGCAACTGATCGGATAGCGATTTTTGGTTTAAAACATATAAAATGCACGTTTAGTATTTTAGATTTTAACGTGTTGTCACATAGCTTTTAACCCTTATCCCTTGTCACACAACGTCACATTTTGTTGGCTTCCTACCTACACCCCCCATCCTTGAAATGTTATTTATGGATGGACCCTTTGCTACGTTGATTTAGACAGCAACTTAAAGGCTATACAGTTGCTGCTAATAAAAAAATTCATAAAACTAGTCCTTTTACGAGGGTATTTTATCAGTAAAGTGCACATAATGATGATTTCGCATGACTAGAGTTATTACGGTCCTTAGAATGATGTATATTTCAGGAACAATTTGGCGTAATGGGTGATTCTGCAACTGCCATGCGAGATCCAGTGTTCTACCGCTGGCATGCTTACGTAGATGACATTTTCCAACTGCACAAGAATAAGTTACCAGCTTATGGAAACAACAAAGTAAGTCATTTTTTATTTATTAATTTATTATTCTGCATATATTATTCAATATAATACAATACGATTTATTGTTCACCCAGAAAAAAATAACAAATATTGAAGAAAAAACAAAAGGCGATCTTTTTGCTACATAGCAATTTCTTCCAGACAACCCAGAAGAACAATTTTATTAAAAAAATGTTACAATAAATTACATAATTTCTATTATAAACTTAATACACTGTTATAGTATTATAGAGTTTGTTATCAGAAGGATGTTGCTGCCTCCTCTTTCATTTTTCATCTCATCGTACAACATCCTCGGGACTAATTTAAGGTGAAGCTACCAAGCTTACTAAATTTTATATTTTTTATGTAATTTATTTTAGCTGGAGTTTCCCGGTATCCGAGTGGCATCGATCGCTGTGGAAGGTAAAGCTGGAAGGAATACATTCGCAACGCACTGGGAACAGAGCACGGTAGATTTGGGCCGTGGGCTGGACTTCACTCCGCGTGGCAGCGTACTGGCCCGCTTCACGCATCTCCAGCACGAGGAGTTCAACTACGTGTGAGTCGTCGGTACCATTCTAATAATTACCTCCAGACCGAATTTCGATCACGATGGCCAGTTCAACTAGGTTGTCAGACCGTCGTTATTCACCCCAGGATTAAGATGCCCTACGCATTACGTCATCGATGACGCAATCGATGGATCTCATCGATCATGCTTGGGTTTTGCGTAACGCAAAGTTCAAATATTTTATTAAACTAAGTTTGTATAAAAAGTGTTATTATAATATTAAGGAATTTATGGATGATAATAACCCCTGGGAAGAGTGATCGCTACCAAGTACCACTTCTAATCTGTCTTGTGTCTGTTAATTGTAAATATGATTGTAAGCTATTATTTGAAAAAAAAAAAATAGTCCCGCTGGGTTTCTTGCTGGTTCTTCCCAGGACAGAGGTTTTTTTTTCGAAACTTTGTAAAAAAATTGATTTCCAAAAAGTATTGTTTATAACATTGATGATTTCTTACATTTACGCGAACACTACACATTGATTAAAACTACTTTTACGGATTTTATCGCGTTTATTTTACATTTAATTACTTTTATTTTTAATTCCCGACGTTTCGGGCGCTTCCCAGTACCCATGGTCACGTGGGACTTACATGACTGACGTCCCGATGTCATTGTTAAACCCGGAGTACCTTCAGCTTTTTAATTATTGTTTATGGTCCGATCTATGCAAAATGAACTGACTATGTCCTGAGGTCTTGCAGTGGTATGCTTATGTTTAGTTTTAATTTTATTGATTATAGGATCCCAAGCAGAGAAAATAAACATATTGATAAATACCATAAATTAACAACTAAATCAAATGTCCAGCATACGAAGTCGTTGACCACAGACACGAATCATAAACAACGCGCTGTCTACAACTTATCAAAACAAACACAGGAAGACACCACAATAAAATTTTAGAAAAAGGTATGACAATAACACCGCGAAAAATACCGTATGAGGACATTATCTGTAGTGCTAAGGACTGTCTGTATAAAAATTACATTGGTAGTGAAGATTTAGAGGCCACACGTCAAGACATTTCGTCTATGTTACGTCGAAGTTCAGCGCCGAAATTAAATCTTCCCAAAAATGAATTTAACGCGTTGAAAAACTTACGCAACAGACCAGAGCTTACGATTCTCCGCGCAGATAAAGGTAAAGCTATAGATACGTCAGATTACAATTTTAAAATACAACAATTTTTGTCGGATGAAACTACATACCGAAAGGTCAAAACAGACCCTACAACTAATACGCTTATAACAACTAGCGATCTAATTAAGAAATACTCCGAGTAATTGAATCTGGATGTTAATTCGATAAGGCTTTCATGTGCCAAGCCACCGAAGTTGTATGGGTTACGAAAAATACACAAACCGAACGCTCCATTATGTCTAATAGTGAGTCAGATTGATTCGCCAACTTACAGATTGGCTCAATACTTAGCTAAAATATTATCACCATTCAGAGGACACACAAGAGCACACACTAAGGATTCATACCATTATGTCAGTGAGATAAAAGACCTACGTCTTACTGACAATGGAACCATGGTCAGTTTTGATGTTCAGTCTCTATTTACATGCCTACCTGTTGAAAACTGCATCTCAATTATAACTAGAAAACTAGAGGAAAATAACATGCCAGCAGAATATGCAGTATCACTCAGACATTGCCTTACATCTGGGTATCTATTGTGGAAGGAAGAGTTTTACAAGCAAGTAGATGGTGTTGCGATGGGCTCATCTGTAACTCCCATTGTCGCAGATATATTCATGGAAGACTTTGAGGAGAAAGCCCTTCTTACTGCACCTGTTACACCAAGGATCTACAAGCGGTACGTAGACGATACTTTCACAATTTTACAATCAGACAAAGTAACTGCATTTTTAGAACATCTTAATTCCATAAACTCTAAAATTCAATTTACTATGGAGTTAGAGGCAAATAATTCCTTACCATTCCTAGATGTGTTAGTCATCCGAAATCCTAACAACACCATTGGTCACACTGTGTATAGGAAAAAGACCCATACAAACCGATATTAAAACGGAGAATCTCACCACCATCCTTCACAGTTAGCTACCGTGGGCAAATCTTTGTTACAGAGAGCACGAGGGATCTATGCACACACCTGGCCGCCGAGCTTCAGCACGTCAAGCAAGTTCTGCACGACAACAAGCTTCGCGTGCCGTGCCTACGTCACAGTGACCGAGTGAAGCCGGGCTCAGTCGAGCGTGCGCCTGCTGTACTACCATATGTCTGAGGTGTCACAGACAAAATTGGCTACATCTTGAAGCGAGCTTCTATTAGAACATTCTACAAGCCGCCGAAAAAGATTAGTCAGTTCCTACCATCCGTCAAGTGTCATATTCCTCTACAAGATGCAGGAGTGTACAAGCGTGATTGTGAATGTGGTTTCTCTTATATAGGACAAATAAAAAGATCAATTAGAACCCGCGTAAAAGAACATATAGCTGATGTGAAGCATCAACGTTCCGGGAAGTCTGCAGTTTGCGATCATATCCTAGACGGCCCCAACCATTACATCAGATTTGACAGACCGCAAATCCTCGCGAAAGAACATCGATTCCTTCCAAGGATGATACGTGAGGCTATTGAAATTAAAAAACATCCTAATTTCAATAGAGAAAGAGGCTGGGTACTACCACCTGCTTGAAATCCTATAATCAATAAAATTAAAACTAAACCCACTACAAGACTATAAAACTATACCACTGCAAGACCTCAGGACATAGTCAGTTCATTTTGCATAGATCAGACCATAAACAATAATTAAAAAAAGCTGAAGGTACTCCGGGTTTAACAATGACATCGGGACGTCAGTCATCTCAGTCCCTCGTGACCATGGGTGCTGGAAAGCGCCCGAAACGTCGGGAATTAAATGTAAAATAAACGCGATAAAATCCGTAAAAGTAGTTTTAATCAAAATCTATATTGAATAAAAAAGTTTCTGTTTCTGTTTATGTAAAACTTGGGATGAACGCGCTATCAGTAAGCTAACAAGACTCTCATAATAATTGTTTTTTTTATAGAAAAGTAGAGTAGAGCATAGGGCTCACTTGATGGTAAGTGATCACCGTCGCCCATGAGCATCTGCGACACCAGAGGAATAGCAGATGCTCGCCAGCCTTGTACAAAGAAGTAGGCTCTTTTATTGAAGGGAGATACTTACACTTAATCTGAACATACAGGCAGTTATGCAATTAAATAATGGAGTTGTCTAATTATACGATAATCGGACGATTAATTTTTTCTTATTTTTTTATAGAATAAGGGTGACAAACGAGCGCACAGTCCACCTGATGGTAGGTGGATGCTGTGGCTCATAGACATCTACATTTAACCTCTATTAAGAATCAAAATGCAGATGCGTTGTCTCCCCTAAGGACTAAGATGGAAAGGCCCGATTCCAGTAAAACGGATCTCTGGTTCTCTACACGAAACACAGCAGCATTAAGCTACTATTATTCATGATGGTCATTCCCCGGTTGAGCCGATCCCAGTCGTGCTTCAACCATAATATTGCTGCAGCATGGCTCTACCACGTAGAAAACGAATACGATTTATACGATTATCGAACGATTTATTTATTTTTATTCGTCCAATATATTTTCAATACTTTAAATTTTGAAAATTAAGGCTTTAGCGTCTAATAATGGATTACACCAACCTTGTAGGTTAATGACGGCTGAAAAGGCCCTCGAGACCCCCTAAAGCCGCGTATATTATAATGATAAAAAATATAGCACTGAAAGTATTGAACTTTTTAATG
The DNA here is from genome assembly GCA_036936625.1 of Parnassius smintheus behrii. Lineage (NCBI taxonomy): Eukaryota > Metazoa > Arthropoda > Insecta > Lepidoptera > Papilionidae > Parnassius > Parnassius smintheus. The sequence continues at coordinate 38,406,656 of JAUPFT010000017.1, read as the reverse complement.
TTAGAAATTATCGAACGAATGAGTGTTCCGTATGATTATCGTATGAATGATAAAAATAAAATGTTATTCCTGTTATTTTCCAATAGCATCCAGGTGAACAATATAAGTGGTAGGAATGCGATGGGCACCGTGCGAATATTCATGGCGCCAATTGTTGATGAGAATGGTACTCCTCTACCCTTCGACGACCAAAGGAAACTCATGATTGAGCTGGACAAGTTCTCAACAGCATGTAAGTGAAGATTACTTTTCATACACACAAAATTATAAACGTACAGTAAAAATCTTAACCTAATATTTTGTATATTTACATTCGCATATCTCTTCCCCCCACTTTAGCCTGTCCCATTTCAATCCTTTTCTCCCCTTCGACGGTTGAACAAAAATAATAATGCGCACCGCGGCCGTATTTACTAGATATATCTGTGGTCTCGCGCTGAATTGTAAAATGCTGGTGAAGTATGATTAACTGTTCGCCTAATTCCTGTGCCGACTAGCCTACTATAATTATTTTGTATTTCCGTAATATTATTACCTTCTCTTTATACATATCTACATCAATCATAAAAATTGTACAAGTAAGGGTATATTTTTATTCATTTAATCACAAATAAAAACTAAATATACTATTATATATATAATAAACTATAAACTGCAATAATTATTACTTATTAACTTGAGGGTGCGTAAAATTTTCTTTCAAGTATAACATATCACAAAAGCACCAAGGTTGTGTAAGGCGGCCAACTGTTCAGTATTCTGTGAATCAGTTTTGGTGTCGCAGTCACTTTACCTTAAAGTGATAGAGACAGCACGAGACTTAACGGCATCTGAAAATTGAGTAGCATTTGAATATTTGGGTACAAAGTATGTATTAAATATAATCTCGCATTGTAATAACTACCATAATTCGGCTCTATATCTTTTTACACCGATATTACACGGTTCAATCAAATTGAAACAATCCCATTGAAAAGCACATTGAATTGCACATTGAACGACTTTACCAATATACACATAATGTTCACAACGCATTGCGATGTCGCACCAACTCGTACTTGCGGGAATTTAGTTATACTGCAACTATTTAATAAATGAGTTAAATAAAAGAAAATCTCGGCGTTGTTGGGTGCGCCCGTGGATTTCGAGAAGGATAACTGAAGGAGCCTCAAGCACCTTATTAGTACGAGTAGAATTGGCAGAAGAAGATTCAAATTCATATTTGAACCATTTGCGAATGACGGAAAGTCAATTTAATGAACTTTATGAAAAGGATACACTTGTCGGACGGTCACGCCACTTAAAAACCCATTTTAAACATCCATGTGCGCAGGCGAAATAGATGCGCGTGGCGCGTGCGTAGGCTTCGCTGTCGTGCGGCGCGCGGAATGAGTCACCATGATCAATATTGCCACAATTCCATTGAAAGGGTTCGGCAAATCTTAGCTTTCAATGAGATTGCGCAATCGCATTGAAATGTATTTAGACGTATCAACACTATTGAAGCAATAAAATTGAAAGCAATGTTGAACTGAAATTGAACCGGGTAATATCGACTTAATGTGAAGAAAACTTTGGCCCCTCTTTTTAAGTACAATGCGCGCACGGGGGAGTGTAATTTGGCGTAGTTAAAATTTACCTCCATATAAATTTTGTAAAGTGTAAAAAGCTAAAGATTTTAAAAATACAAAATGTGTTACAAATATATTAAATTCAATTAATAAAACAAATATTGCACATACTGCTAATGTCAAACATAAAATAGTCTATGGCCAAACAGCGTTATCGTTACAGTCTGTTAAGTCCACTGCTGAACATAGGCATTCATAGATTTCCTAATAGGGGTGTATTTGCCATAGTTGCCACGCTTTTTTTTTTATAGAAGAGGAGGCAAACGAGCATGCGGCTCACCTGATGTTAAGTGACTACCGCCGCCCATGATCAACCGCAACACCAGGAGAATTGCGGGTGCGTTGCCGGCCCTTTAGAAAGGAGTAAGCTCTTTTCTTGAAGGTCCCCAGGTCGTATCGGTCCGGAAAAATCGCCGGTGATAAACTATTCCACAGAGAGGTTGTACGTGGAAGAAAACTCCATGTGAAACGTACAGTGGTGGACCGCCAAGCATCCAGATGGTGTGGATGGTATCGGGACGTTTGCCGTGTCGTGCGTTCACGAAATTTGGCGGCTGGGATTAATCCGAACAATTCCTCAGAGCACTCCCCGTGATAGATGCGATAAAATACGCAAAGAGATGCAACATCTCTTCGCAACGCCAGTGAATCGAGCCGATCGGAAAGCACTCGGTCGTCGACGATTCGAGCCGCTCTACGCTGGATGCGGTCAAGTGGAAGGAGCTGGTACTGGGGAGGCCCAGCCCAGAGATGGGAACAGTATTCCATGTGCGGCCGAACCTGCGCCTTGTAAAGTTGCAGGCGGTGTGCCGGCATGAAATACTGTCCCGCTCTGCTGAGCACACCAAGCTTTTTTGAGGCCAATTTGGCCTTCCCTTCCAAGTGACCACGAAACTGCACGTCACTCGATATGTCGACGCCGAGGATTCCGATACTGGCTGAGGCAACAAGGGGAGTGCCTTGAAACTGAGGGGATACGACAAAGGGGTTCTTTTTAGCGGTTAACGCGCAAACTTGTGTCTTCTGGGGGTTAAACTGGACTAGATTTAGTCGTCCCCAATCCGAGACTCTGTTCAGCAAAGACTCGACTTCAGACACAAGTTTGTCCCGGCACTCGGAGACGTTTTCCCGAGAAATATTGGCTCAGCCGGTGTAAAAAGCATCACCAGTGCTGTCATCTGCATAGCAATGAATGTTACGGGTATGCAACATATCATTGATATGCAGAAGAAACAGCGTTGGCGATAGCACGCAGCCCTGTGGAACACCAGCATTAATAGGCTTACAATCGGAGCTTGCACCGTCTACAACGATCTTGATGCTCCGATCTGCAAGGAAGCTGGTGATCCAATCGCATAATTTCTCGGGAAGCCCATAGGAAGGGAGCTTCGAAAGAAGCGCTTTGTGCCAAACCCGATCGAAGGCCTTCGCAATGTCCAAACTAACGGCCAATGCCTCCCCCTTGAACTCTACTGCCTCCGCCCATCTGTGAGTGAGGTAGACCAGAAGATCACCAGCTGACCGACCACGGCGAAAACCGTATTGGCGGTCACTAATCAGCTGGTGATCATCAAGGTACCTCATGAGCTGGCAGTTTATAATGGACTCCATTGTTTTGGAGAACAAGGAGGTGATGGCGATTGGCCGGTAGTTGGACGGGTCTGAGCGGTCGCCTTTTTTAGGGATCGGGTGGACGAAAGCCGTCTTCCATGATTTTGGGACTACGCCTAGGGAGTAGGAGTACCGGAAAAGACGCGTTAAAACCGGTGCCAACTCTGGAGCACACGTCCTCAGCACAATTGGGGGGATTCCGTCAGGCCCACTCGACTTGTGGATGTCCAGGGAGAGGAGTGCTTTGCGAACCGAGCGCTGTGTGAACTGCACTTCCGGCATGGAGCACTCACACCGCGGGATGGTCGGCGGCGTACTCCCCCCGTCATCGAGAGTCGAGTTAGATGCAAAGAAGCAGCCTAGAAGATCGGCTTTCTCCTTTGCAGTATGGGCCAGTGAGTCGTCCTCCCTGTGCAGAGATGGAAGAGATGGCTGACAGAAATTCCCCTGGACAGCCTTAGCGAGAGACAAGAATGCACGGGTTCCAGAAGGAAGGCGAACTAGTTTCTCGCCAATTCTGCCTATGTGCTCTGACTTTGCCTTGGCAATGACTCTTTTGAAGGACCTAGAGGCGGAATTATACTTCTTTTTTAGAGCGCTGGTGTTTACATCCCGGGACGCTGATGCATCAACCCAGGCTTGGTAGCACTCCTGCTTATAGCATGATGCTATTTTACAAGAGCGACCAAACCATGGCTGAGATTTGCCTCCAATGGGCACCACAGAGGAAGGAATAAAAAGTTCCATACCCTGAAGTACCACATCAGTAACAGAATCCGCAACAACGTTGGGATCATCCGGCGAGAAGCAAACCCGCCCCCGAGGGTAGGATGCAAAGAAAGACCGCATCCCATCCCAATCGGCTGACCTATAGTGCCAAACACGGCGGCAGCCTGCAGAATGCAACCGCGATTTCAGCGTGAGTGGCACAACACTCCGGACCAGACAATGGTCCGAGGAGCCTAAAGGGGCGTCGACGGAAATCTGATATCCGTCCGGGTGAGAGGTCAGCAGAAGGTCCAACAGGGAAGGTGCATGATCCTCCACATCTGGAATCCGCGTAGGCGAAGTAACCAGTTGTGTCAGACCATATGCCAAGGCAAAATCATGAACAGATCTCCCCGCATGATCGGTTAAACGTGAACCAAGCCATTCGGCGTGATGGGCGTTAAAGTCGCCGAGGATCACGATCTCTGCGGAGGGGATCTGCTGTAGCAACGAATCTGCAGCCATTTGGACGTAGTCGAAGAGTCGGTCTGTTTCGGCATTACCGCTATGGGACCTATAGAGGCACCCGTAGACGCGCGGATGGTCGTCGCTGTCTACACGTAGCCAAAGGATGGACAGGTCCGAACTTTCAAGTCTGCCGAGGCGTCGAGAACAGATGTCCTCTCTGACGTAAACGCAAACTCCAGCCCGAGGCACAAAGGAGTGTTCCGGTTTGTACCCCGGGTAGGAGAGATACGAGACATCAGCCGTAGAGGACACCTGCGTCTCGGTCAGAAAGAGCAGAGCCGGCCTCGCCGTCTCGAGATGGTAGTGGACGCTTGGCATGCGGGTTAGCAATCGCAGTATTTTTATTTTAAAACATTATTAAGAAGACGCTGCTGCCCATCTCCTAATTTGTTTCCATCTGTCGCCATTTACGACACAAATAGTTGCGGTCAAACAGTCGCACAGAAAACAGAATTAGGCTTGGCTAAAAATATCGATATATTGAATTATCGATATTAAATTATTGATATTAATCATTGATATTTTTAATTGCGACATATCAATATTCGATATTTATTTTAGAGTATCGAATTCGTATCAATTTCGACATATTTTGCAATGTTATATTTATTTTATAATTTAAGAGACAAAACATGAAGAAACAAAAGCAATGTTTTTTTTTCACTGTCGAAACATACAGTAATAAAATTTTGACTATCATCCCACTACACGACATCATGCAAAACTTGGCGATATATTATCACGCGATAATTGTCGACTGTTTAAAAATATCGATACTGAAAATTCGATATATTTTTTTCACTTGCCCATTCTTAAAACTGACCAACAGTGCTGCAAAGCATCCGAAACGTCGGGAACTAAAAATAATTTAAATTATACGTGACAAAATCCGTAAAAGCAGTTATATTCAATGCTTTAAAGTCTTAATTTGATAAGACCGCAAATTTGTTAACGGTCTTTCACTTTTGTGCAGTACGTCCCGGAATGAACACGGTGACAAGAAGAAGCCTGGACTCCTCAGTGACGATCCCGTACGAACGTACGTTCCGCAACCAAGCCAATAGACCTGGAGACCCGGGTTCTGCGGAAGCCGCCGCGTTCGACTTCTGCGGCTGTGGATGGCCGCACCATATGCTTCTACCTAAAGGAACTACAACGGGATACCCTATTGTCCTATTTGCCATGGTGTCCAACTGGGCTGATGATAGTGTGAGTGATTAGGTGTAGATATTATTCAAATTCAGTAACAAAGTGCCTATGACTTGCAAATTTTTCGGAAGCATTAACCTACTTGTATTTTATAACAGTGTTATCCCATCGGTCCATTGTAGCCTATAAAATTCCACTGCTGATTATGAACCGGAGACCTTTTTTACTGGAAACGAGGCATTTCATTTTAGTCCTGATGAGTGACAACGCATCTGAATTTTGATTCGTAATCGAGGATAAATGTAGATATCTTTAGGCCCCAGCAACCACTTATCATCTGGTGGACTGTGTGCTCGTTTGTCGCCCTATCATATAAAAAAATAGGCCTCCCCCATTGATGGCCTCATACTTACGTTATAGTTGCCGCACTTTGCAGGAGGGCAGACAATCGCAGTTCCTACAATTTTGAGTGTTTACCAGAAATGTGCTGCCTATCTCCTGTTTAAAGTTTCCTTCTGTCGCTTCTTCACGGCACCCACAGGCTTATAGGAGTAGTGGATATTCTACCGTCACTACACGTTTATTCGTTGTTTTTTATTCTACCTTTTGTTACGAAACATAGAAACTGTGCATCCTCACGCAATTTCTTCTTCATAAAACTGAAGTGTCACACGAACGTACTGTGCACATGATGGTAAATGACTTTTACATCCCGTTGCGTGCAACGAATTTTAAGCGAGGAGAGGAAGGGATACAAATAAGTTGTCGCCTCTGAGAACTAAGATTAGTCTGTAGTTATAATGACAATGAGTTCAACCAAAATACAGCAGTGCACGCTCTGCTACTTGTTGGCGGAAATAGGTAAGATGTAGATAGTAGTTACGAGAGGTGGCAGCTACCCGGGCGGAATCCTCCATTCATGCCCTTACCACCAGGTGGACTGTGTACTCGTTTGTCACCCGAATCCTATAAAAAATTAAGTTTATCGTTTTTGAATAAACACAGCCTACAACAGAGTAGATATATTATTTTCTAGGTCTGTCTGGTTTACAGAACTTCACTATTCTGTATAACTATAGAGGCGTTTCTAAGCGCACGAATATCCTCCCAAAAATCTAGCGTCAAAATATAGTATTACCGCCATCTATTGGTGGTCATGAAATATTTGTGGTTCTTTCGAAAGTCGCTTTATACAACAACTACTAAATGAAATAAGGTTATTTTACGCACTTATTATTATATTTACAGCCATTCACAAGTCCACTGTTGAATATAAATCTCCCCCAAATAATTACAGAAACACGGTCCTGGGCCACCTACATCCATCGACTTCCTGCATCTCTTACCCGGTCATCACTCCATCTAGTGGGAGGCCACCCTAGTTTGATAAAATTCTAATTTTTATAGTTCTTATCAATACTTGAACTGAGCAAAATATTTGTATTTCAACAGATCAAACAAGACACCGTAGGCACTTGTAATGATGCTGCTTCATACTGTGGCATCCGCGACCGGCGTTACCCAGACCGTCGTGCAATGGGCTTCCCCTTCGACCGCCCAGCTCATAAAGGCGTCAACACTTTAAACGACTTCCTCCTGCCCAACATGGCAATGACTAATTGCCGAATACAATTCACCAATGCTACCAGGGAAAGACCTAAACAAGCCTAAATGATTTGATTATATATACAATATGTAACGAAACCCCGTGGTTCCATTAAGTTCGTTAACAGAAACAGTATTCAAACGTATAGAAATAACTACTTCAGAACGTTTGCATTTGCCGGATAATGTCAGTTGCAATAAAACCATGCAAATGAAAATGTATTTAAATTTGATTTAATTTTTTTTATGATTCAGATTATATTTCAGAAGTAAAGTAGATAACGAGCTCAACGCGAACCCCAGGGTTTTTGTTACATGTTGCACAATCGCCATATTGAATTTGTCTTCGCTTCAAATTTAACTTCTAAAATGATTTATTGTTTTTAATATAAGTGGTCAAATTATTTAAGTTTAGCTGTGTAAATACTATTTTAACGTTTGTTTAATTTATAAGACTGAATAAATCAAGCCTTTCGACAAAACTGTGTTATTTTAATACTACTTTAATCCTTTAAGTGACACACTTTAAAGTTATTCGAACCGTATAAGAAATATACTGATTTCCATCAGTATAGACTGATTTATATTATAAGCCAATGCTGGGGTATATATATTTTCGGGATCTCGGAAACGGCTCCAACGATTTTCATAAAATTTAGTGTCCAGGGAGTTTCGGGGATAATAAATCGATCTAGCTAGGATTTATTTTTAGGAAATGTCTTTTTGTCCGTGTTTTTAGGCTATGAAAAACTGCTACAATATCGTTAGAACAAGAAGGTAAATTTTGATGAAGTGTTAGTGATTATAAATAGCTTAATTGTTATAATGGTCGGTCACAGAATCGTAAAACCCCGGTTCGAGCCCAGGCCGACCGACCGACTTTTTTTAACTTTTTTTTCATGTTCCTTTCTTTTTTGAAAAAATACATTTTTTCGAGCCCTTTTTTTAGTATTTTTTAAAAACACGAAAATTTAAATTAAAATAATTGCACTCATGATTTTTTATTCAAATAACTAGTTCCGTTTTTTCTGCTATGTCGCTAAGATCAAAAAATATTATTTATATTTCATCAGTATGTAATTTGTATCTAAATATAATTTCCAAAACACACGAATTAAAAAAATAGAGCGAAAAATACCGAGCAAAGCTCGGTCAACCAGGTACTATTAAATTATACACTGTGAAGTACCCAAGAAAAACGGAGCACGATTATTACTGACTGGTGCCCTACAGATGGTAATAAGGAAAAGAGAAAGGCAAAGAAAAAGATGAGAGGATGAGAGGATGGGATAAAATTAACAGCCAACCCAAACTGAAGAAGGATTGCTAAAGATAGAAAGCAATCAGAAATATTTATTGAAGGTAATCATTGGCTACATAAGTTTTTATAAATTTATAAGGTTAAATTATATTATTGTACTATGTAGCATAATTTACGAGTAGTTACATTGACGCTTTATGTCATAGAATTAGGTAATTTATTTTGTTTTCAATGGAAGATGTTAAAGGAGGCCTTTGTCAAGAGCCACAGTCATCGTAATCAAATCCTTACTTCTATGTACTTTTCCTTGTAAAGAGGAAAGAGTTCAATTTTTTTTCTCAATTTTATCTATCGGCACGAACGCTACTAAAAATGAATAATACTATCGAGGAACGAACTCTAGCAGTAAGAAAACGGAAATATTGGTTCTTAATTCCGAATTTGAAACTCACGAATGGTATCATGAAACAACTTCACCAGAGTATTAGATATTATTCAGTGTGCACAGTAATAAGCCTACGGTGCATGGTGCATATTAGCTTGGCTAAGATAGGTAGAATATCATTTGACTTCAAGTCTGTGCCTGAAAGCAGATTAGAATCTACTGGTGTATTTATTCTGTGCTATGTATTTATTTTGAATACGTTAACTAAAATAAATGTTTGGAATGTTTCTTATCAGTCATATAAAACAATTAGTTTTCGATTATGGATAAATAGACAGAGCCGATAGCATAAAACGCTGAATTAAAGAAGCTAAAAATTCTGTGCTAAGAACGTTAAGTATTTTTTATGCAACGATATTTAAGAATGCGGGAACATTACTTATCTGAAGATAAAGTAAATGGGGTCTGTAAAAAGATATTAGACCAACTTGGCCAAATAATTAAAAGATTGAATTCAAAAGAGGAACATTGTTACCTGGTTACATTATAAGTATAACAAAAAATATTTATAAACAGTTTTTATTCCTCTTTCTAAATATGTCTAGTGTCGAATTTGCCTTCTGATGTGTTCAATAAATCGATCGTGAATTACATCTGATCTATTACTTATTAAAGGATTATATAATATTTTTGTTAGTAAAGTATTCTATTATTTTTTTTAATTAATCTGGCGAATTATGACACACAGACTATGCAAAATCATCTAAATGTATAGAAAGCGATTAACTGCTCTATTATGATACTGGACCCGGTGACTCCACAGTCCATTAATGGGGAACTTCACCACCATGGTGAGGGTATCGACTCTGTCTCATTATTAGAAAGGTATTTGTCCAACAGTGATTTAAAAAAGGCAGTTCCATCAAGTTTATAAAATATTGGAGTGACAAATAACTGACAATCCTCTCGATGGTAAGGCACGGCGACTTCAAACAAAAAAGCTACAAATATGTTGTTACTTCTAAAGACTAAGATGGAAAGCCTGTATTTTTACTTACTCTCTACGCCCTTCAGACCAAAATATTTTTTGCTCTGTACTACTTAGATGGGCCAATAATAAAGTAAGACACAGTATTATAAAGTAAAATATGCTCCTTGTAAGTTAATTACACAGATGCAAAAAAATTATTTACATAACATAAACAACGCATGCGTGTCGGATGTTCATTGACGTCTTAGTAGCGTGCTACTATGATACGTTAGTGATATTTTTTATATAACAACAATACTAACTTTGTTGCCAAAGTCGATAGGAGTCATGTGGTTGTGTTGTGAGGGTGCGCCACCCGTATGATAGTTGCATTGATGCTTACTGCTACTTGCGGTATTGCGTCTTGTGATGGATCTGTGGGTGTGCTGCGCCTGATTCGACGCATTCCTGTTGTTCTGGTCGATGGAGGTATACAATTAACATCTTAGTGTCGGTGGTAAGCGGGTTTGTTGTAGCAATACGGCTTTCCCGTGGACATCGCACACCCATACCGTTTGTGGGCGGCGTCGTAGCGCATAGCGATGCGTCGTCTACATTTCGGATTGGGATGATGAGTGTGTTTGGTAGCACTTTTAAGTGTAACAGGCATACTCAACTTCATGTCTTAGTGCATTAGCGCTATGATACGTGGAGTTTTGTTCATTGACGTCTTAGTAGCGTGCTACTATGATACGTTAGTGATATTTTTTATATAACAACAATACTAACTTTGTTGCCAAAGTCGATAGGAGTCATGTGGTTGTGTTGTGAGGGTGCGCCACCCGTATGATAGTTGCATTGATGCTTACTGCTACTTGCGGTATTGCGTCTTGTGATGGATCTGCGGGTGTGCTGCGCCTGATTCGACGCATTCCTGTTGTTCTGGTCGATGGAGGTATACAATTAACATCTTAGTGTCGGTGGTAAGCGGGTTTGTTGTAGCAATACGGCTTTCCCGTGGACATCGCACACCCATACCGTTTGTGGGCGGCGTCGTAGCGCATAGCGATGCGTCGTCTATCTTTCGGATTGGGATGATGAGTGTGTTTGGTAGCACTTTTAAGTGTAACAGGCATACTCAACTTCATGTCTTAGTGCATTAGCGCTATGATACGTGGAGTTTTGTTCATTGACGTCTTAGTAGCGTGCTACTATGATACGTTAGTGATATTTTTTATATAACAACAATACTAACTTTGTTGCCAAAGTCGATAGGAGTCATGTGGTTGTGTTGTGAGGGTGCGCCACCCGTATGATAGTTGCATTGATGCTTACTGCTACTTGCGGTATTGCGTCTTGTGATGGATCTACGGGTGTGCAGCACCTGATTCGACGCTCTCTGTGGTTCTGGTCGATGGAGGTATACGGGTGGTGATGTCTGCTGGGATGTATGGGGGGACCTTGGAATGGTGTAAGCCCGACGATAGTCGTATTGATGCTTGTTGCGTTCTGCAGCATTGCGTCTCTGCGATGGTTGTTTGGTGGGACGCTATTCTCAATGGCGCTCTCGGCGTCTTGGTTTGACTCACACCTAAGTAGCTTTGCCCAAGTCGGGTCCCTTCATTGCGGGGCTGCAGACTGTCTGCCCTCCACGATGTTTTATATAACAACATAATATTATATCTCTGTAACTTTCCCACCTTTGAATGATTGAAGGCAACTTTTTGGTGGGTGAGACAAACATGATCGAAAATGCATTTACTCAACGTCAGTGACACAAACCCTTTCTGATGGCGAATTATTACTCTTATCTTATAACTGCCTTTTGGCTATATCTGCCGTTGTATTGGTTGGTGGAGCATATGTGTCGACCTCATGCGGGTGGTAGCTGGCGGGAGGATCTGAGGAGACTCTCAAGGCTGCGGCCGAAAGCCGCACAACGTGGGACCCCATTCCCTTGAGGTGAGCGGTAGACTCATGACACGCTCTGCGGCTAGTAGCCGTGCTGATCATGCAATTGGTGGTGATGCCATACACTTACATCACGTCTGCAGGAGCGGCGGTCTGGCAGGTGGTGGCGCTCACGGGGGGTTTACGGCCAGTGTGTTTATTTGCCCAAACCGTGTGACGTACATTCACTGTGGCTGGATTCGTTCGTATTCTGTATGGCGTTTACACGCATTGACATGCGCGACTTCGGTCGATGTTTGTGACCAAAGGAAACTCATGATTGAGCTGGACAAGTTCTCAACAGCATGTAAGTGAAGATTACTTTTCATACACACAAAATTATAAACGTACAGTAAAAATCTTAACCTAATATTTTGTATATTTACATTCGCATATCTCTTCCCCCCACTTTAGCCTGTCCCATTTCAATCCTTTTCTCCCCTTCGACGGTTGAACAAAAATAATAATGCGCACCGCGGCCGTATTTACTAGATATATCTGTGGTCTCGCGCTGAATTGTAAAATGCTGGTGAAGTATGATTAACTGTTCGCCTAATTCCTGTGCCGACTAGCCTACATATTTATTTTGTATTTCCGTAATATTATTACCTTCTCTTTATACATATCTACATCAATCATAAAAATTGTACAAGTAAGGGTATATTTTTATTCATTTAATCACAAATAAAAACTAAATATACTATTATATATATAATAAACTATAAACTGCAATAATTATTACTTATTAACTTGAGGGTGCGTAAAATTTTCTTTCAAGTATAACATATCACAAAAGCACCAAGGTTGTGTAAGGCGGCCAACTGTTCAGTATTCTGTGAATCAGTTTTGGTGTCGCAGTCACTTTACCTTAAAGTGATAGAGACAGCACGAGACTTAACGGCATCTGAAAATTGAGTAGCATTTGAATATTTGGGTACAAAGTATGTATTAAATATAATCTCGCATTGTAATAACTACCATAATTCGGCTCTATATCTTTTTACACCGATATTACACGGTTCAATCAAATTGAAACAATCCCATTGAAAAGCACATTGAATTGCACATTGAACGACTTTACCAATATACACATAATGTTCACAACGCATTGCGATGTCGCACCAACTCGTACTTGCGGGAATTTAGTTATACTGCAACTATTTAATAAATGAGTTAAATAAAAGAAAATCTCGGCGTTGTTGGGTGCGCCCGTGGATTTCGAGAAGGATAACTGAAGGAGCCTCAAGCACCTTATTAGTACGAGTAGAATTGGCAGAAGAAGATTCAAATTCATATTAGAACCATTTGCGAATGACGGAAAGTCAATTTAATGAACTTTATGAAAAGGATACACTTGTCGGACGGTCACGCCACTTAAAAACCCATTTTAAACATCCATGTGCGCAGGCGAAATAGATGCGCGTGGCGCGTGCGTAGGCTTCGCTGTCGTGCGGCGCGCGGAATGAGTCACCATGATCAATATTGCCACAATTCCATTGAAAGGGTTCGGCAAATCTTAGCTTTCAATGAGATTGCGCAATCGCATTGAAATGTATTTAGACGTATCAACACTATTGAAGCAATAAAATTGAAAGCAATGTTGAACTGAAATTGAACCGGGTAATATCGACTTAATGTGAAGAAAACTTTGGCCCCTCTTTTTAAGTACAATGCGCGCACGGGGGAGTGTAATTTGGCGTAGTTAAAATTTACCTCCATATAAATTTTGTAAAGTGTAAAAAGCTAAAGATTTTAAAAATACAAAATGTGTTACAAATATATTAAATTCAATTAATAAAACAAATATTGCACATACTGCTAATGTCAAACATAAAATAGTCTATGGCCAAACAGCGTTATCGTTACAGTCTGTTAAGTCCACTGCTGAACATAGGCATTCATAGATTTCCTAATAGGGGTGTATTTGCCATAGTTGCCACGCTTTTTTTTTATAGAAGAGGAGGCAAACGAGCATGCGGCTCACCTGATGTTAAGTGACTACCGCCGCCCATGATCAACCGCAACACCAGGAGAATTGCGGGTGCGTTGCCGGCCCTTTAGAAAGGAGTAAGCTCTTTTCTTGAAGGTCCCCAGGTCGTATCGGTCCGGAAAAATCGCCGGTGATAAACTATTCCACAGAGAGGTTGTACGTGGAAGAAAACTCCATGTGAAACGTACAGTGGTGGACCGCCAAGCATCCAGATGGTGTGGATGGTATCGGGACGTTTGCCGTGTCGTGCGTTCACGAAATTTGGCGGCTGGGATTAATCCGAACAATTCCTCAGAGCACTCCCCGTGATAGATGCGATAAAATACGCAAAGAGATGCAACATCTCTTCGCAACGCCAGTGAATCGAGCCGATCGGAAAGCACTCGGTCGTCGACGATTCGAGCCGCTCTACGCTGGATGCGGTCAAGTGGAAGGAGCTGGTACTGGGGAGGCCCAGCCCAGAGATGGGAACAGTATTCCATGTGCGGCCGAACCTGCGCCTTGTAAAGTTGCAGGCGGTGTGCCGGCATGAAATACTGTCCCGCTCTGCTGAGCACACCAAGCTTTTTTGAGGCCAATTTGGCCTTCCCTTCCAAGTGACCACGAAACTGCACGTCACTCGATATGTCGACGCCGAGGATTCCGATACTGGCTGAGGCAACAAGGGGAGTGCCTTGAAACTGAGGGGATACGACAAAGGGGTTCTTTTTAGCGGTTAACGCGCAAACTTGTGTCTTCTGGGGGTTAAACTGGACTAGATTTAGTCGTCCCCAATCCGAGACTCTGTTCAGCAAAGACTCGACTTCAGACACAAGTTTGTCCCGGCACTCGGAGACGTTTTCCCGAGAAATATTGGCTCGGCCGGTGTAAAAAGCATCACCAGTGCTGTCATCTGCATAGCAATGAATGTTACGGGTATGCAACATATCACTGATATGCAGAAGAAACAGCGTTGGCGATAGCACGCAGCCCTGTGGAACACCAGCATTAATAGGCTTACAATCGGAGCTTGCACCGTCTACAACGATCTTGATGCTCCGATCTGCAAGGAAGCTGGTGATCCAATCGCATAATTTCTCGGGAAGCCCATAGGAAGGGAGCTTCGAAAGAAGCGCTTTGTGCCAAACCCGATCGAAGGCCTTCGCAATGTCCAAACTAACGGCCAATGCCTCCCCCTTGAACTCTACTGCCTCCGCCCATCTGTGAGTGAGGTAGACCAGAAGATCACCAGCTGACCGACCACGGCGAAAACCGTATTGGCGGTCACTAATCAGCTGGTGATCATCAAGGTACCTCATGAGCTGGCAGTTTATAATGGACTCCATTGTTTTGGAGAACAAGGAGGTGATGGCGATTGGCCGGTAGTTGGACGGGTCTGAGCGGTCGCCTTTTTTAGGGATCGGGTGGACGAAAGCCGTCTTCCATGATTTTGGGACTACGCCTAGGGAGTAGGAGTACCGGAAAAGACGCGTTAAAACCGGTGCCAACTCTGGAGCACACGTCCTCAGCACAATTGGGGGGATTCCGTCAGGCCCACTCGACTTGTGGATGTCCAGGGAGAGGAGTGCTTTGCGAACCGAGCGCTGTGTGAACTGCACTTCCGGCATGGAGCACTCACACCGCGGGATGGTCGGCGGCGTACTCCCCCCGTCATCGAGAGTCGAGTTAGATGCAAAGAAGCAGCCTAGAAGATCGGCTTTCTCCTTTGCAGTATGGGCCAGTGAGTCGTCCTCCCTGTGCAGAGATGGAAGAGATGGCTGACAGAAATTCCCCTGGACAGCCTTAGCGAGAGACAAGAATGCACGGGTTCCAGAAGGAAGGCGAACTAGTTTCTCGCCAATTCTGCCTATGTGCTCTGACTTTGCCTTGGCAATGACTCTTTTGAAGGACCTAGAGGCGGAATTATACTTCTTTTTTAGAGCGCTGGTGTTTACATCCCGGGACGCTGATGCATCAACCCAGGCTTGGTAGCACTCCTGCTTATAGCATGATGCTATTTTACAAGAGCGACCAAACCATGGCTGAGATTTGCCTCCAATGGGCACCACAGAGGAAGGAATAAAAAGTTCCATACCCTGAAGTACCACATCAGTAACAGAATCCGCAACAACGTTGGGATCATCCGGCGAGAAGCAAACCCGCCCCCGAGGGTAGGATGCAAAGAAAGACCGCATCCCATCCCAATCGGCTGACCTATAGTGCCAAACACGGCGGCAGCCTGCAGAATGCAACCGCGATTTCAGCGTGAGTGGCACAACACTCCGGACCAGACAATGGTCCGAGGAGCCTAAAGGGGCGTCGACGGAAATCTGATATCCGTCCGGGTGAGAGGTCAGCAGAAGGTCCAACAGGGAAGGTGCATGATCCTCCACATCTGGAATCCGCGTAGGCGAAGTAACCAGTTGTGTCAGACCATATGCCAAGGCAAAATCATGAACAGATCTCCCCGCATGATCGGTTAAACGTGAACCAAGCCATTCGGCGTGATGGGCGTTAAAGTCGCCGAGGATCACGATCTCTGCGGAGGGGATCTGCTGTAGCAACGAATCTGCAGCCATTTGGACGTAGTCGAAGAGTCGGTCTGTTTCGGCATTACCGCTATGGGACCTATAGAGGCACCCGTAGACGCGCGGATGGTCGTCGCTGTCTACACGTAGCCAAAGGATGGACAGGTCCGAACTTTCAAGTCTGCCGAGGCGTCGAGAACAGATGTCCTCTCTGACGTAAACGCAAACTCCAGCCCGAGGCACAAAGGAGTGTTCCGGTTTGTACCCCGGGTAGGAGAGATACGAGACATCAGCCGTAGAGGACACCTGCGTCTCGGTCAGAAAGAGCAGAGCCGGCCTCGCCGTCTCGAGATGGTAGTGGACGCTTGGCATGCGGGTTAGCAATCGCAGTATTTTTATTTTAAAACATTATTAAGAAGACGCTGCTGCCCATCTCCTAATTTGTTTCCATCTGTCGCCATTTACGACACAAATAGTTGCGGTCAAACAGTCGCACAGAAAACAGAATTAGGCTTGGCTAAAAATATCGATATATTGAATTATCGATATTAAATTATTGATATTAATCATTGATATTTTTAATTGCGACATATCAATATTCGATATTTATTTTAGAGTATCGAATTCGTATCAATTTCGACATATTTTGCAATGTTATATTTATTTTATAATTTAAGAGACAAAACATGAAGAAACAAAAGCAATGTTTTTTTTTCACTGTCGAAACATACAGTAATAAAATTTTGACTATCATCCCACTACACGACATCATGCAAAACTTGGCGATATATTATCACGCGATAATTGTCGACTGTTTAAAAATATCGATACTGAAAATTCGATATATTTTTTTCACTTGCCCATTCTTAAAACTGACCAACAGTGCTGCAAAGCATCCGAAACGTCGGGAACTAAAAATAATTTAAATTATACGTGACAAAATCCGTAAAAGCAGTTATATTCAATGCTTTAAAGTCTTAATTTGATAAGACCGCAAATTTGTTAACGGTCTTTCACTTTTGTGCAGTACGTCCCGGAATGAACACGGTGACAAGAAGAAGCCTGGACTCCTCAGTGACGATCCCGTACGAACGTACGTTCCGCAACCAAGCCAATAGACCTGGAGACCCGGGTTCTGCGGAAGCCGCCGCGTTCGACTTCTGCGGCTGTGGATGGCCGCACCATATGCTTCTACCTAAAGGAACTACAACGGGATACCCTATTGTCCTATTTGCCATGGTGTCCAACTGGGCTGATGATAGTGTGAGTGATTAGGTGTAGATATTATTCAAATTCAGTAACAAAGTGCCTATGACTTGCAAATTTTTCGGAAGCATTAACCTACTTGTATTTTATAACAGTGTTATCCCATCGGTCCATTGTAGCCTATAAAATTCCACTGCTGATTATGAACCGGAGACCTTTTTTACTGGAAACGAGGCATTTCATTTTAGTCCTGATGAGTGACAACGCATCTGAATTTTGATTCGTAATCGAGGATAAATGTAGATATCTTTAGGCCCCAGCAACCACTTATCATCTGGTGGACTGTGTGCTCGTTTGTCGCCCTATCATATAAAAAAATAGGCCTCCCCCATTGATGGCCTCATACTTACGTTATAGTTGCCGCACTTTGCAGGAGGGCAGACAATCGCAGTTCCTACAATTTTGAGTGTTTACCAGAAATGTGCTGCCTATCTCCTGTTTAAAGTTTCTTCTGTCGCTTCTTCACGGCACCCACAGGCTTATAGGAGTAGTGGATATTCTACCGTCACTACACGTTTATTCGTTGTTTTTTATTCTACCTTTTGTTACGAAACATAGAAACTGTGCATCCTCACGCAATTTCTTCTTCATAAAACTGAAGTGTCACACGAACGTACTGTGCACATGATGGTAAATGACTTTTACATCCCGTTGCGTGCAACGAATTTTAAGCGAGGAGAGGAAGGGATACAAATAAGTTGTCGCCTCTGAGAACTAAGATTAGTCTGTAGTTATAATGACAATGAGTTCAACCAAAATACAGCAGTGCACGCTCTGCTACTTGTTGGCGGAAATAGGTAAGATGTAGATAGTAGTTACGAGAGGTGGCAGCTACCCGGGCGGAATCCTCCATTCATGCCCTTACCACCAGGTGGACTGTGTACTCGTTTGTCACCCGAATCCTATAAAAAATTAAGTTTATCGTTTTTGAATAAACACAGCCTACAACAGAGTAGATATATTATTTTCTAGGTCTGTCTGGTTTACAGAACTTCACTATTCTGTATAACTATAGAGGCGTTTCTAAGCGCACGAATATCCTCCCAAAAATCTAGCGTCAAAATATAGTATTACCGCCATCTATTGGTGGTCATGAAATATTTGTGGTTCTTTCGAAAGTCGCTTTATACAACAACTACTAAATGAAATAAGGTTATTTTACGCACTTATTATTATATTTACAGCCATTCACAAGTCCACTGTTGAATATAAATCTCCCCCAAATAATTACATAAACACGGTCCTGGGCCACCTACATCCATCGACTTCCTGCATCTCTTACCCGGTCATCACTCCATCTAGTGGGAGGCCACCCTAGTTTGATAAAATTCTAATTTTTATAGTTCTTATCAATACTTGAACTGAGCAAAATATTTGTATTTCAACAGATCAAACAAGACACCGTAGGCACTTGTAATGATGCTGCTTCATACTGTGGCATCCGCGACCGGCGTTACCCAGACCGTCGTGCAATGGGCTTCCCCTTCGACCGCCCAGCTCATAAAGGCGTCAACACTTTAAACGACTTCCTCCTGCCCAACATGGCAATGACTAATTGCCGAATACAATTCACCAATGCTACCAGGGAAAGACCTAAACAAGCCTAAATGATTTGATTATATATACAATATGTAACGAAACCCCGTGGTTCCATTAAGTTCGTTAACAGAAACAGTATTCAAACGTATAGAAATAACTACTTCAGAACGTTTGCATTTGCCGGATAATGTCAGTTGCAATAAAACCATGCAAATGAAAATGTATTTAAATTTGATTTAATTTTTTTTATGATTCAGATTATATTTCAGAAGTAAAGTAGATAACGAGCTCAACGCGAACCCCAGGGTTTTTGTTACATGTTGCACAATCGCCATATTGAATTTGTCTTCGCTTCAAATTTAACTTCTAAAATGATTTATTGTTTTTAATATAAGTGGTCAAATTATTTAAGTTTAGCTGTGTAAATACTATTTTAACGTTTGTTTAATTTATAAGACTGAATAAATCAAGCCTTTCGACAAAACTGTGTTATTTTAATACTACTTTAATCCTTTAAGTGACACACTTTAAAGTTATTCGAACCGTATAAGAAATATACTGATTTCCATCAGTATAGACTGATTTATATTATAAGCCAATGCTGGGGTATATATATTTTCGGGATCTCGGAAACGGCTCCAACGATTTTCATAAAATTTAGTGTCCAGGGAGTTTCGGGGATAATAAATCGATCTAGCTAGGATTTATTTTTAGGAAATGTCTTTTTGTCCGTGTTTTTAGGCTATGAAAAACTGCTACAATATCGTTAGAACAAGAAGGTAAATTTTGATGAAGTGTTAGTGATTATAAATAGCTTAATTGTTATAATGGTCGGTCACAGAATCGTAAAACCCCGGTTCGAGCCCAGGCCGATCGACCGACTTTTTTTAACTTTTTTTTCATGTTCCTTTCTTTTTTGAAAAAATACATTTTTTCGAGCCCTTTTTTAAGTATTTTTTAAAAACACGAAAATTTAAATTAAAATAATTGCACTCATGATTTTTTTATTCAAATAACTAGTTCCGTTTTTTCTGCTATGTCGCTAAGATCAAAAAATATTATTTATATTTCATCAGTATGTAATTTGTATCTAAATATAATTTCCAAAACACACGAATTAAAAAAATAGAGCGAAAAATACCGAGCAAAGCTCGGTCAACCAGGTACTATTAAATTATACACTGTGAAGTACCCAAGAAAAACGGAGCACGATTATTACTGACTGGTGCCCTACAGATGGTAATAAGGAAAAGAGAAAGGCAAAGAAAAAGATGAGAGGATGAGAGGATGGGATAAAATTAACAGCCAACCCAAACTGAAGAAGGATTGCTAAAGATAGAAAGCAATCAGAAATATTTATTGAAGGTAATCATTGGCTACATAAGTTTTTATAAATTTATAAGGTTAAATTATATTATTGTACTATGTAGCATAATTTACGAGTAGTTACATTGACGCTTTATGTCATAGAATTAGGTAATTTATTTTGTTTTCAATGGAAGATGTTAAAGGAGGCCTTTGTCAAGAGCCACAGTCATCGTAATCAAATCCTTACTTCTATGTACTTTTCCTTGTAAAGAGGAAAGAGTTCAAATTTTTTTCTCAATTTTATCTATCGGCACGAACGCTACTAAAAATGAATAATACTATCGAGGAACGAACTCTAGCAGTAAGAAAACGGAAATATTGGTTCTTAATTCCGAATTTGAAACTCACGAATGGTATCATGAAACAACTTCACCAGAGTATTAGATATTATTCAGTGTGCACAGTAATAAGCCTACGGTGCATGGTGCATATTAGCTTGGCTAAGATAGGTAGAATATCATTTGACTTCAAGTCTGTGCCTGAAAGCAGATTAGAATCTACTGGTGTATTTATTCTGTGCTATGTATTTATTTTGAATACGTTAACTAAAATAAATGTTTGGAATGTTTCTTATCAGTCATATAAAACAATTAGTTTTCGATTATGGATAAATAGACAGAGCCGATAGCATAAAACGCTGAATTAAAGAAGCTAAAAATTCTGTGCTAAGAACGTTAAGTATTTTTTATGCAACGATATTTAAGAATGCGGGAACATTACTTATCTGAAGATAAAGTAAATGGGGTCTGTAAAAAGATATTAGACCAACTTGGCCAAATAATTAAAAGATTGAATTCAAAAGAGGAACATTGTTACCTGGTTACATTATAAGTATAACAAAAAATATTTATAAACAGTTTTTATTCCTCTTTCTAAATATGTCTAGTGTCGAATTTGCCTTCTGATGTGTTCAATAAATCGATCGTGAATTACATCTGATCTATTACTTATTAAAGGATTATATAATATTTTTGTTAGTAAAGTATTCTATTATTTTTTTTAATTAATCTGGCGAATTATGACACACAGACTATGCAAAATCATCTAAATGTATAGAAAGCGATTAACTGCTCTATTATGATACTGGACCCGGTGACTCCACAGTCCATTAATGGGGAACTTCACCACCATGGTGAGGGTATCGACTCTGTCTCATTATTAGAAAGGTATTTGTCCAACAGTGATTTAAAAAAGGCAGTTCCATCAAGTTTATAAAATATTGGAGTGACAAATAACTGACAATCCTCTCGATGGTAAGGCACGGCGACTTCAAACAAAAAAGCTACAAATATGTTGTTACTTCTAAAGACTAAGATGGAAAGCCTGTATTTTTACTTACTCTCTACGCCCTTCAGACCAAAATATTTTTTGCTCTGTACTACTTAGATGGGCCAATAATAAAGTAAGACACAGTATTATAAAGTAAAATATGCTCCTTGTAAGTTAATTACACAGATGCAAAAAAATTATTTACATAACATAAACAACGCATGCGTGTCGGATGCTTAAATAACTTCTTTTTAATAAACGTTGTAACCATTGTCTATAACGAGGCCTTATCGCGTTCATTCACCGACAAACCGTTATTGATTATTACTATCGTAGCGTAATCGAGAAACCTCAACAATTTTAATTATCACCATTAGGCAATGATAACGATCCTCCAATTTATTATAATAATGTTTTCGCAATAACTTTTGAAAAAGACCTTGAGTTATCAGGATTAACTCTACGCCTATCCGTTATACATACATTACATTCTCGTTACCTAATCTTGACATAGTCATGATTTAAACATTTATATTTATTTCATGTTTTGTAGATTAAGTGCTCCTTTGACATATTTTTCTATATACCTACTTATATATATTCTATATACCTACTTATTATATATATTTTTCTATATACTTTGATCTGCCTAGTTCTAAAACAATTATGATTCACATGACACTTGTAATTTTAGTTTAATGTAATTTTATTATACGTATATAAATTTATTGATTTATTTATGAAAATTATGTTGAATAATTTTCGCATGCCAGATGTGGTAAACACGTTAAAGATGACAAATAGTTGTATATTGTATACAACTATTTGTCATCTTTAACGTTTTTTTTTTATAGAATTGGGTGACAAACGACTACACAGTCCATCTGATGGTAAGTGGATGCTGTGACCCGCAGACATCCACCTTTATATTTAATTAGAATCAAAATGCAGATGCGTTGTTACCCCTGAGGACTAAGATGTAAATAAAGTTAATACAAAAAAATATAAAAATGTTGATAAATTTTGTGCCGAAAAACGTTAAAAGTAAAGAAAAGGAAGAAAGAGGTATTTCGATATTAAAACGATTTATTTATAGACTTATATTCAGCAGTGGACTTTTATAAGCTGTAATAATAGTTTGATAACAATAATAGTTTCATTTATTCGCTAAACATGGTACATTAAAGAACATAACATGGTAGAGTCACGCTGCAAATAAATGTAAAATTAATTCAGTCGTATTATTTATTGTGATGTTTGACGTCTGTTGCCTTTGATATTTTACTAAAAATTATTATATATATATAATATAATTATTATAAAATTATATGTTCAAATAAAATATATCAATACTATTTATACTAGGATGCAAATCCCATTCTTCCCCTGAGGAACATGATTCAGGATTCGTAAGTTTCTACCGGTGTGTACGTTTTTATTATCGAATGTAGAATTAAATTACATTATAACTGTAAGTAAACTGTATTTTACATTATTTTGAAAATAACAAGTCGGTTTTTTTGTAAAAATGAGACTGTATTTGTTATATATAATCGATAAAGTACAATGAAATATAAAATTTATTTTAAACAATAGTGATGCGGTTTTAAGGCATATCGGCAAAGTCAATAACCCCATATCGACATTCTTCTTTATATTTTCGTTATTTTAGTATGCCTAAAAATGATAAAGAATAGAAAAAAAAACTGGATGAGAGTAATTCCACGGGCACAAAACCATTGAACAAAGAATAGCCGCATTTGCTCAAAGCACTTTCCAAACATTATTTTACTTATGAAAGGAAATGGCGAAGGCTGAAATTAATTGTAATTCCTACTTTATACATCGTAAGAATACAGCTACTTTGTTAAACTGTATTTTTAATTACGTATCATTTAATATAATTATGTCAAAAGAGCATACAGTCAATTGGATATCAACACGTGAATAGCATTATTAATAATAATATCATTACATCCGTTTTGAAACTACAAATATGTTTGATCTTTTAGGAACCAGAGGAGATTATGGATACTTAGCCCCCAAAGGAATTGAAAAATTGATTGAATGTGTTTGAGCACACAGGCTGAGCAAAGTAACACAGCAGTCGAGGCGTGTTTGCAAGTTCGATTCACTCAATTTATGAGGGTACCTCGTCGTCAATCGTTCAAGTTTTTTACTTTCCCGGTTGCTTCAAATGGATTAATACAATTTTACAACTTATCCCGAATACTGCAGCTATCTCTGAAGTGCGTTGTGGTGGATCCGCTTCTACAATAGCCTTTAATTCTTTATTTTTCACTTTGGTCTCCGGCCGTCCACGTGGTTGGTCGAAATTTCCAGAACGAAAACGTTGAAACCAAAAACGTACCATGCTTTCTTTTGCGATACCAGCGCCGTACACATCATTAATCCTTCAAGCTGTTTCTGCAGCACTGTTGCCACGGTAGAACTCGTACTCGTAAATTAACCGATATTTAATGTTTTCCATTATGCGGTAATAAGTGACGCCAAAAAAAATAATGACGAAAAAACAAATGAATGACTGTTTTCAAAACTCAAATGTATATGAGATATTTCAGATCACGACAAAACGCTAATTTCATATGTAAGGACCCAATATAATAAAGTATATACGCGTGAATGCTATTATAATTCAAATGCCTTATAAACTTTGTCTGAATTATTTAATTTGTTGTTTATGTGAAATGAAATATGAAGAACAAATATTTCTAGCGTAATAAACACTTTTGATGCAGTTTGTGTCTGAAAAAGGTTTGCAAGTACGTAGAAAAAACCTTTGACTTTTAAGCTTTTTGTACTATTGTATTTACATTTTTTGTCACAACTAGCTTATTGTAAAGGGCACCAATTAGTATTTTATTTATACGTTTCTTCTTTTTTACACACCCTATAATGAGGGATATAAAATGTCAACTTATGGTATTCTCTACCAGTTAACCCTAGACGATTTGAGAAACCGTGGCAGGTACAAAGATTTTACTAAATTAAATGAGTAATATATTTTCTTTAAGTAATATATTTTTTATAACTATTTTCTTTGTAAAGGGCAAATAAATATTTTGTTTGAATTTTTACTTTGTGTTATTTTGATCACAACTAACTAATGTAAAACCGATGAAGAAGCGTTACAAAATTTGGCGAACAGAATTTTTCTTAGTGGGTTTTATGATATATTTTAACTTCATAGCACGATCGATCTGAATTACAATATTCACCCAAATCGAAACAAAGCTTAGCAAAATTGATTCTAAATCAAACGTTTTTAAGTTCCATTGCTGGACACTTCGTCCGTAACAAGTCTTTCCTGCGCACCCTAAATTAATATTTATTGAAAACGTTAAGCAATATTATTAAAATGCTGAATTTTATTGAACCATAGATAAAACGAGTATATCGATAAGGCTGTTCTTTTCTATAGTTACCATCACTATAACAGTCTAAGGTATATAAAAAAGCTTTAAAAACGTCTACAACCTTGTAAAGGAAAGATGGTGGCATTCATATAACTATCTTTTTTATCTTGTAGAGAATGTCTTATGTATAAAGAGTTAGTTAGTTGTAAATATCCATGGGCCATATATGAGTAGTACAGTAGTAGCTACTTACCATCAGATGGACTATAAACTCGTTTGAGATACAAGTTTAGTTTAAAGGAAAGGAATATGATAAGAAAAATTAAATACGCATTTCAATATATTTACATGTGCATGAACAATTTTAATTAATCTATAAATCCGGGAAGTTTCATATTGCAGAAGCGTTTTACAATCGTTCAATTACTATATCAAAGTTGGTTTTGGTAGCATAATTTCTAATACGTAAAATGAGGTGAAACAAAAAGTTACTACCTAAGATATTAAAGGTAACGATTGGCAATAATTCCAGGATTCTCGAATGATATCAGTTATAGTTTGCACGTATATTTAACTGTGGAATATTATTTATGTCGTAAATATTTAATTTAAAATATAGCATCGATTCCTTAAAAATGAAAGTATTTACAATATTGGTGAGGAGAAACTGTGTTTTATAAGATGCGTTTTTAACTGTAGTTTCTTGATTTATTTTCTAAGTGTCTTTACCTGCATACGTTATTTTATAAAAGCCATTCCATTCCATTCTGATGGTTGAGCATTATGTAGGGACTTAATGGCTCCAAGTAACCTAAGTTCGTGCTTTGTTGCATTTGTAGAATAGACTTGTTTTCGACTTTAACATCGATGAGTAACTAGAATACGAGTACCTATTGACATGTGCTTGAAAGTTCTCCTATTTTATTTATAAAACGAATGTAAATGTTACCGGCCTTTTATAAATGGCATTTAAAATTAGTATAACGTAAAATGTTAGCCTTCTATTCTATCCTTAGAGGCGTCCTTACTGAGGGGCGAAACACCCGTAATTTTCACAGTACGCAAAGACCCGGGTTCAATCACCGTCACCAATGAAATTATTAGTTGCGATGTTGAGTAATCATTTACCATCTCTCGTACTCCTCGGTGAAATAAAACGTGAAAAAATTTGAAAGGTTCATGAATAAAATTATTTCAAAGACACGTGAAGAATGCAGGTTAAGAATGGATGAGTTAAACGTCAAATGCCTTTTGTACGATGTTCAAGTCATATTTGCGTCGTTGGCGGCTGAGTTGCAAATGATGGTTATATTAATGAACAGGTTATTAAAAGAGATGAAAAAAGCAAGTGAATGCAAATAAGACAACATTTATGGTTTTTGAAAGAGAAGAAAGTAAAACGACGGGAGTTGGTCGAGAAAGTAGATGGAGTTTGTGTGTTTGGAATGTGTATTTAGCAGGGACATAGATATAGGAATATAGACCGACGGGTGAATGCAGGAAGTAGAGTAAATGGGGCTTTACACCCCATTGTGCAAAGTTTTTCTTCGTTCATTTATGTTGCAAAAGTGAACGGCAGAGTCGGGAAGCGTCGTCCTAGGCGAAAGTTTACCGACCAAATTATCTATTGGAAATGGACCGAATTAAGAACCCTTAACCGACGAGCAAGTATGCATAGGTATATGGATGTAGAGGAAGCGAGAAAGTTGTGTCAGGATCATATCAAACGAAAATCCGTAGTCTCTGCCTACCCCTCTGGATGACAGGCGTGAATGTTTATTGTTATTATTTTACATGAGAAGTTCGCCAACACAAACTGATAAGAGAAAAATTAAAAGTAAATTTACAGTCTATAACGTTCAAAGACTAGTCACAGACATCCTCTCATTTATAAGAGGGTTTTTGAGCATTGGTCACTCGTTTCTTTAGTGCATACTGGGATTGCCTTCCAGTATCCTCGAATAGAAAGTAATACAAAATTTCTACCGGTGTTGACAAGAATTTCGGGTTGCTAGTTTACTGTGAAATCTACGGCGAGCGCTTATAACAGCACAAAAAACTTTAAGTGATAGTAACAATTTTAATACATTTATTGCATTTTACAGGCGATCTGCATACTAGCAACGTTAACTGCATCATCACCAATCACATATAATTGCAGAGATAATCATGGATCACGCTCTGATTACCGGTTTGAAATCAGACACGATGTTGTTAAGCAGAAAAATGGAGGTCAAGCGGTAGATAAACACAACAAAAATGTTAACAAACATTATTCAGTCAAATCTAAAGACATTAAAAGTAGTATCGATGAATATAAAGAGGTACAAAAGGAAAATAAAGAAGAAAGAGTCTATGATATATTTGATTACTTTAAATTTCATCCGGAAATAAAATTCGGTCATAGTTCTGATGATGGATTTATAGATAATACAGACCCAAGAAATGATAGAGAAGATTGGGAAACAGATGAATCTAGCAATTCGGATGACTCCAATAAAGACAAATCCAACAAAGATGTCACAAAAAGTTTTGATGAACTGAGTAACGATAACCAGGGTGAATTCGAACACGAAATTAGTCATGATGTACATGAAAAAAGCAAAAGTTACTCTGGTGATTTAGTTGACTTTATTGAAGATAATAAAGATGAAATACAAGAGAAAGATTTCGAATCAAACCAAAAAGAAGTGCAGATTACATTAAAAGATAACAGTAAGCCAGAACATGAAGAAAATTCCGACGACAAAGAGGACGAAAATATCTCAGTGCAGGACAAAGAATCTTCTAATTCCGAGACTGAAGAACACATTTCTTAAACAAATGAAGATAAAACACTCTTTGCCAGGGAAGGGAGATAATACGTATAAAATAGGAGTCTTTAAAAATTATTTTGCAAATTGTGAAAGAATTATGAAGTATTATAAACTTAGAAATAGTTGGAAAGTTTCAAATTTACGCCAAATGTTATTATTATAGCATATTGAATGTCCCATGTCGATCACTTATAGGCCCCGTGTTTGTGTTGGAGTTATAACAAAAATAATGTGTCAATTGTATTACATGATATTGGTTTTATTTCGATCCTTTGATTGCGTAGGCGATGAACTAGTCACCTATGACAATTTTCCACCTATACAGATATTTTTGATGCTTTTCCCGTCCTAAAATTATGTTTAATTGAATTTTGCTACAATGAATCTCTTCTCATCAGTCTGATAGCTGGAGTGTGGGACGACAAATATGGAGTGCGCGAATTTGAAGTATAAATAGTGGTTAGCTTTAATATTTTATTATATATGTTCACATATTATATCCACCCTAGCCTATTTTTGAGACGGTGAAAAGTCATTCAGTATATATGTATGTATGTATGTGTGTGTGTGTGTGTGTGTGTGTGTGTGTGTGTGTGTGTGTGTGTGCGTGTGCGTGTGCGTGTGCGTGTGCGTGTGCGTGTGCGTGTGCGTGTGCGTGTGCGAGTGCGTGTGCGTGTGCGTGTGCGTGTGCGGATGCGTGTGCGTGCGCGTGTGCGTGCGTGTGCGTGTGTGTGTGTGTGTGTGTGTGTGTGTGTGTGTGTGTGTGTGTGTAATTAATATGTATTTAAGTAATAGATTTTTTGGAAACGGCTCTACTGATTTGTATGAAATTTTGTATTTAAATACAGTTTAAACTTAATAGTTTATCTATGTAGGTACTTGTTATTCCCTAGAAAATATGACCGCAATTAGACCGTAAAACACGAGGAGAATTCATTAAAACTTACAAAATAATACGTGGATACTTACCACTTTATCACTTCACACGGCACACGGCAGCATCTTCCTGTTAACGACTCAAAAAAAATTGCGGCTGCTAATCCACCTGCCAAGCGTGGCAACTATCACAAATCCCCCCCCCCCCCCCCCCATGAATTAGTCTGGGAGAGAGGCTTATTTTAAGCAGTGCATTTCTATAGGCTATTATCAATAAATGAACGATCTAGAATAAAACGGTAACGGTAACGGTAAAGAATATTAATTATTTATTATTAGTGTAATTAAACAATAATTACCAAATACGTAATTAAGTAAAAGTATGCGTAGACATTTTCTAAATTTGCATTGTAGTTAATAATAACCGTAAAAGTACGAATGAATAGGTTACTTAAATGGTCATGTAATTGGAACTATATTAGACAGTTTTCTTTCATTAACGCAAGAAACAGCACTCAACATGGCTCTCACTGTACAGGTAAGATTTATTTTATGTCGTTCGAATAGATTTTTACTCATTCGAATTTCGCATTTGCTCATTGAACTCCGCAGTATATATTTTTAACCGCCATTTCACAATTGACATGCATCCAACGATGGTACAATATTTCGAAGAATCCGATTTTACTTTTTAAATTGTTATCGCTGTTGCTATCTCCGTACGTTCGCATATTTGTATATTCTTATTGCTTTGTCCACCTTTAGTTCAAAAACAGTGCTAATTCGATGTTTTTATTCTTTATAAATTAATATCAGACGAAAAAATGAACATTTAATAATAGGTCCTTACATGTGAAGTTGGCGTTTTGTACGGGAGGAATATAAAGTCAATTTTTTTAAGTAAAATATATTTAATTAATCAAAGTATGCACCGTTGTTATCTATGCACTTTTGCCATTTCATGGGTAGTCCATTGGTCCCTTTACTAATAGAATATACTAATATAATCAATAAACTCTTTGAAGGTGGTTTGGACTGTCACATCGGAGTTGAATTTTTTTCCTTGTAAGAAGTTTGTCCAAATTCCGGGAAAAATCGTAATCTGTTGGAGCAAGGTCCGGAGAGTACGTTTAATGTCGCAGACATTCCAATTGTAGCTCATCTAACTTAGTGGTTGTTTGTTGTACAGTGTGTGGTCTTGCGTTGCCGTGAAGAAGCAGTGGCCTAGAGCGATTGACCAATCTCGGTTGTTTAGGAGCTAGTTCTTCCTTCATGGTTTGCAGTTGCTGACAATAGATATCTGCCGTAATCGTTTGGCCAGATTTTTGAAAGCTGTAGTGAACGTCACCGGCGCTAGTCCACCAATCACTCACAAGTAACTTTTTCTGAGTCAATTTTCGTTTAGGGCAGGATTTGGCTGGGTCTCCAGGGTTCAGCCATTGTGACGAGCGCTTCCGATAAACGTACAGTATCCACTTTTCATTACAAGTAATGATTCGATTTAAAATCCCTTCATTTTTGTGTCGGTTGAGCAAAGTAACACAGCAGTCGATGCGTGTTTGCAAGTTTGATCCACTCAATTCATGAGGTACCCATCGTTAAAGTTTTTTTTCTTTCCCGATTTGCTTCAAATTCATTAATACAGTTTTATCACTTAGCCCGAAGCCTGCAGCTGTCTCTAAAATACTTTGTTATGGGTATGCTTCAAAATAGCCTTTAATTCTTCATTTTCCACTTTGGTCTCCGGCCGTCAACGGGGTTGGTTTATTAAAATCCCTTCATTTTTGTGTCGGTTGAGCAAAGTAACACAGCAGTCGACGCGTGTTTGCAAGTTCGATTCACTCAATTCATGAGGTACCCATCGTACAAGTTTTTTTACTTTCCCGATTTGCTTCAAGTGGATTAATACAGTTTTATCACTCACCCCGAAGCCTGCAGCTATCTCTAAAGTGCTTTGTGATGGATTTGCTTCAAAATAGCCTTTGATTCTTCATTTTCCACTTTGGTCTTCTGATTATGATTCTGATTGGTTGGTTCTGAAGGTCGAAATTTCCAGAACGAAACATTGAGACTAAACACGTACCATGCTTTCTTTTGCGATACCAGCGCTGTACACATCATTAATCCATCGAGCTGTTTCTGCAGCACGAGTGCCACGGTAGAACTCATACTCGTAAATATACCGATATTTCGTGTTTTCCATTGTGCGGTAATAAGCGACGCCAAAGAAATAAATAATGAGGAAAAAACAAATGAATGACTGTTTTCAAAACCCAAATGTATCAGCTAAATGAATTTATAAATTTGAATTTGGAATTCTCAACCAAAGAGGAGATATTGCAGATCAAAGTCGTCAGTACAACAAAACGCTAATTTCATAATATGTAAGGACCAATATATTACGCATATTTTAAGTGATGTAAAATCATTCAAAGATTTTAATAGTATAGTAAATTTGTAGCTTTCGTTTGAAATTAATGTTCGGTTCCTCGTTCTCTATGTGTCAGAAATATTAAAACGCTATTTATAAGTGAAATGGACCAAAAGTTGGTGAGAAACTAGCAAGTCCTTCAATTCATATTAAATACATATCTCACACGACATTCGGATTATTTACAATTTATTTGTATAATTTTTATATTGGACTGTTAAACCAAGAGAACTTTGGTGCTGTTGTTTTTAAAAGACCTTTAATGCCAGTGAACTTTTTTTATCTCGAATATCCATCCCTACTTATTACAGCCTTTAAAAGTCCGCTGCTAAACGTAAGCCTTCCCATAGATTGGTTTATAGGAGGGATGTTGCCATAATTGCCACGCTTAACACTTAACTTTTTAATTATTTCGATTTGTTATCGCGAAGTCGATGCTGCTCATCTTTTGTTTTTTTTTTCAATTTCCTTCTGTAGGCTATTACAATATTCACCGGGCGATATTTTTTCCATAGAATAAGGGTGATAAACGATTTATCACCCCTGAGGACTAAGATGGGACGCCTAGTTTCTTTACACTGTCACTACACGGTTAGAATTGCTATCTTACATACGAGAAGAAATGATGATATCAAGTCCACACCAATTTCAATTGTATACTGAACAACCTCTTAAGTTTTAACCAAAATCGGTTCAGACTTTTTTTTTCAATAAAAAAATTCGAGCTGCAACGGAAAGTTTATAGACCGCCAAATAGCCTGCTGTCTGCATCTATATTTCGGTTTGAAGGATAATAAGAGAATAATTCCAAGCTGTGGGGCATTCCATCTTGTTACTTTATAGGGACAACGCGTCTGTAGTTTTTCTTTTTTAAAGTGAAACAGCTTCATTAGAAACGTTTCAGTTCGTTTCAGCTGAGAGAGGCCCTGTCGACGGAGCCCCACGAAGCGCGGCTCCTACTTCTGAGTAATAACCACGAAGGAGATGGCAGGGTCTATTCACTCGCTTCGTTCGCTCACTCGACCCCGCCGTCTCTTTCTAACCTAACCTGTCCGTGTCGGGATGCCCTAAGTCCCGAGCTCGTTTCGCTAAAAAATTAATAAATAAACATATGATTTTTTAATGTGCATTATTTAGATTAAGATATAGCAATCACTATCAAAGATTGCATATTTTTTTTATTTTGTTACAAGATTTCTTGAAGGATAATATAATTTATTGATTTATTTTTGAACATAACACATAGGTAATTCTTTTCATTTTAATCTATTCCGTATAAACGAAGATTTAAAAAAAACTCATCGAAATCGGATGATTTTCCGATTTTCTAGAGCATTTATGATAAAATTTAAAGTCAAAAACTTAAAAAGTTAGATAAAAAATGAATGAACAAACTTTTTAATGCTTTTTTAATGTTTGTTTTTTATGTAGAATAACAATAAAAATATACAAACTTCGTTTAACGCTTTGCAAAAAAGTAATGAACAATTATATTCGAAGAATTGCATTTATGATCACATTTAAAGTCATAAAACTATATGAAATCTTGAGGTGAGATATTTTCCATACTTTTTTCCATAAAACCGCCGTAAAGACGAAGATTTAAAAAAAATTATCGAAATCAAAACTTTTCGATTTTCTAGAACCAAAAAACGAGGTGGCCGGGATAGTATAAAATTACCAAAAAGAACAACAATAATAATAGTGGGATCGGAAAGATTCTCACATAATATTTTAAATTTTAAATTAATCTAATCTTTACGACGATTTCAGGTTATCTTTGTGGGTCTATGCTTGGCAACTATCGGCAAAGGTAATGCTGACTCATTTGCACCGTCTCCTGCTGCTATCACGTGCTGTATGGCATTGCCGCCAACGCCGACAAGCCCATGTTACGTCACCACTACTGCGGCCCCGATAACTTGCCCATTCATGACAACAACAACTGTGACTCCAACAACAATGACCACCACTACTACTACCGAGCAACCCGCAACAGGTACGACTACAGAAATACCAAATTCGACAAGTATTAACGCAAGGCAACCAGACGTCAACGCATCATCAACAACAACAACTACAGAAACACCGTCAACAGCGGAGGTGCCGTTAAGACCAAATTTTGTTGTCGTACCAAATCATCCTAACCATATGCCAGTAATCTCATCACCAATGAACTACCCAATAGCTGCAGGCGTTCAAGGATTTAAGGAAGGAGGAAATCCTTCAAACATGTTTGTAGTGCCTCCATACCCTACTTTTAATGGTCCTCAGCGCTTCGTGCCAGTTGTGATGAACCCAAGTACGGGTCAAGTGTATTACGTAGTACCCAACCCCAACAAAGGTGGAAATTCGTACTCGCAAATCCTAAATGTTTATACACAAGACAAAAACACGGGTGGTTATTATTGGATGCCTGCTGCAGCGTTGCCAGAAGCAAACAATAATGCAACCACTGCAAAAACATCTATTGACAAGAACTAGTTTATTAAATTTATATATCCAAAACATACGAATATAAAGCCGATACAAAGCCTATAAAAACACCAAACCGATCAAATATTTTAATTAAGTTGTACATTCTATGTTATATATAAATAAATTATTTTGTACTATTCAATGACGTGTCTTTAATTTAAACCAACAATTCAATTCAATTTTATTTAAGTTTTCCAAAAAGTTTTCCAGTAGGACAATAAATAAATATCTTTAAAATTTAACATACTGTTCTACTCTTAGGTAAGATACTCTAGAAGCAATTGTGTCATTTTCGAATTGCTCTGCTGGAGGATAAGATTTTGAGGCGTAGATATGGATGGAAATATCTACGCCTCAAAATCTTAAACTTAAAGGCCTTGTAAGTGCCTGCCGCTGACACCAGCAGAGTACTCTTTAATGACATAAACTTTCGTAATTTTATACTTTCTGGTAATATTAATCCCGATTTCATTGCTTACATTTATATGGCAAGATTATGTGGCTTCCAAAATAAGGATAACTGTATCCTTCCTATTGGCTTTGGCTTAACATTTCGACGGGCTCGAAATTTATCATTACGTTTGGCAGTGCTACAGTCAAAATACTAACTTGTTATGCGAAAACCAGATTATTGATTCTGCTTTTAGTGTTCATAAGGTTGACCAGCTCTTTTCAGTCTGGGCATTCAACCCATTTTTTTTTCTAATTTAAAATTATAACTGAATGTCTGGTACCTGGAGGACGGTACACTGGGTGTATATAGAGCAGATGGCGTCTTCAACGACCTTGCTCATATATTTCAAAATTTTATAAATATTGGTCTGTATTAAACCAAATAGCAATATATGTGAAATATTTGTTTCTAACTATTTCTGATCAGTTGTTAAAATCCGTTGATAAATAGTAGGACCTAACCCTTACAGACATAACACAACACAACCACCGCTATGTACGAGGGCGACACTGAAATCTTATAACTGGCCACTTGTAAACGATATAATTATGGAGTGTAGAAGTAAGGAGTGCACTATGTATTAAAAAGTGGCCATAGAAAATAGTTAAATAAGGGTGGCGCCACTATAGCTACGGGCTAAATTTTAACGAAATTGCCGAAAAATATTAGTGGGATAGACGACTTTTTTGAGGTTATATTTACTAAATAAAATTATTTTAGATTTTAGAGCTACTGAGCAATTTAGCAGCACACTTTAAACCGTCGACAACTGATATGTTCATTTTATCCCAGTAGCTACTTCAGCGCTGTTGTGGAGAGTTTTTGACAGTTTTTGAACTGTTATTTACTGCTTACAGATGGGCACTTTTTCAACTATTCTACTATGGGAGTTGGTGCTCCTTACTTCTACACTCCATAGATATAATAAAAAATAAGTTCAAATGTTGAAAATGGAACTCTTTTCCAATATTATTGTATGTACGTATTTTATCAATTTGTCATTTGTTTACGACTTGGCGGCAAATTGAAAATTGTCTGTGTCACGTCAGCATGACTTTAACGCTAGAAAATTTTAGTACAATGATTTTTTTTGACTTTCGATGTCATTTAAGTCAACAAGAAAGTTATGATAGACTTCGGTTGGCCTTTCACGATGAAACCCCATCTTGTGCCACTGTTCACAACTGGTTTAAGGACTTTAAAGTGATCGATGATCTGCGTGAGGGCCTCCTATCGCGACAACTAAGGATAACATCGGATCGTAAAACAGTCACTGCAGAGTGGTACACTAATAATTGTTTGCCACTTGTCTTGGAAAAGTTCGGGAGAAACGACCTCGCAGTAAGATCCTCCTTCACCACGACAACGCCTCGTCGCACACCGCCAAGCAAACAATCGACTACTTGGCGATGTCAGACGTGAAGCAATTCCACTACACACACAATATATATATATATATGTATATATATATATATATATATATATATATATATATATATATATATATATATATATATATATATATATATATATATAAAAAAGTTATTTTGCCTTCATTAAAAACTTGGCTGTACTCAAAAAAATTGTTATGTGATGGCTATTCAAGTGTAAGGCAATCAGATAATCGATTTAAACGTAATTTATTAAAGTGGCGTTTGGAAAATTAATCTTATTCGGTAAATTACCTGCTAAAAATAAAAGAACGTTCCTATTTACTGATAAATACTATCCCTTCTTTCCTTGTTTTTTAAAGGATTAATATCAAAATTGTAAAACGATGCATTTTTATTTTTATTTAAATATTGTATATTCTAACCATAAGTCTTCACATACTAAAATTGGTGAAATATGTGATACATTATTATTTTATGCGAACATCTATCTACCGTATTTCTTATAAATTTATTATTATTAGGGGTATCTATATAGTTTTCTCATCTGGTTGGTTTCTATAAATACAATAGTGTAAATGAATTATAATTATTATTATTATAGCTCCGACCTCACACCTTGCGATTTTTCTATATTTCCGAAAATAAAACAAAATCTTCTAGGAAAACGTTTTATGTGTGCCGAGCAAGCAGTGGCTGAATTTCAAAATGCCGTCGAAAAGACCCCTAAGGACGAATAGGCAAAGTGCTTCTCTCAGTGGTTCCATCAGATGCAGCGATATATTGATGTATATAGACACCATTTTGAAAAGATATAATAAAACTAATAACTTGCTAGTTTCTTCAGTTTTTGAATTTCTAAGAACTTTCAGCGTCACCTTCGTAAATATTCACACCGCTCGACTCCAGCCTGAAAATGTTCTATTTTTTAAAAAGAAATTGATAATAATCTTAAAATAATTATAGTGCCATGTAATGGCGGTGTAGGAATATCCACTACGGCGTGAGAGTCATAAGAGGCGACAGAGGGAAGCCAATCAGGAGATGGACAGGAGCATCTTTCCAATAACGACTAAAAATAATAACCGGCGGTTGACAACTCGCTTGCCAAGCGTGGCAACTGTGGCAAATGTCATTCCTATGAGGCAAACTACGGACAAGGCCTATGTTCAGCAGTGGACTTTAATAGGGTTACGGTAAATATAGAAAGCAATCTAAATTAAACTTTTGATACAAATACCTGGACTCAAGTTACTTTATTTTACGTATAAAATTTGGAGGTGTAAGTATTTGAGCGTAACGTCGCCCGCTTTTTCATAGTGTCTGGTGGGAGCGACTTGAAATGAGTCACCAATCAAATTAATTTAAAATAACTAGATGGCCCCAACCATTACATCAGATTTGATAGACCACAAATCCTCGCGAAAGAACACCGATTCCTACCAAGGATGATACGTGAGGCTATTGAAATTAAATATACATCCTAATTTAAATAGAGAAGGAGGCTGGGTATGACCACCTGCTTGGGATCCTATAATCAATAAAATTAAAACTAAACCCAAGCATCAGGCAAGACTTCAGGACATAGTTCATTTTGCATAGATCGGACCATAAACAATAATTAAAAAAGCTGAAGGTACTCCGGGTTTAACAATACATGAGGACGTCAGTCATCTCAGTCCTCCGTGACCATGGGTGCTGGAAAGCGCACGAAACATCGGGAATTAAAAATAAAAGTAATTAAAAGTAAAACAAACGCGATAAAGTAGTGTGTAGTGTAGTAGTGGTGTTCGCGTAAATATAAGAAATCATTAAATTAATTTAATTTAATTTAATTAAAATGCGGGATTCGAACCACATGTTTTGTAAGAATCTGCAGCTCAGGAAAAATGTCAGAAATTGTGTGCGGAGGTGACCAAAAAAAATCTGGTATATGCGCAAGACGTGCACGCGGTGGTGACTTGTAAATAATCTGATTGATAAGTTGATAAAATGATTTGGTGGTGATGCTTCACGAATCCATCATCATGTGGGTCGCGTATATGTAGACGGCATAAATGGCTTGGCGTAAAACGGTGCCTTAGAAACACGCGCACGACGCGCGAGTCTCGGTCAAGCGGTCGGCGAGAGCGACCACATTTAACGCATTTGAGAGCATCCAATACTGGACGATAAATGGCTCGTCGACAGGATCACATCTGAAATTTCCCGTAATTAAATAGATTTAGTAGGATAATAACAGACTGTGACCCCTTTTGTCACGTGCATTTCCCCCGGCCTTGAAAGGTTCCAACTTCAATACAAGTGAAAACAGCGAAAATTGTGGTAGAGTATAAACCCTTAAGCGGTAAAAGAAGCACAGTGCAGGAGTGTATGTCGCTAGATAATCCTGTCGACTATAATAAAGAAAAGTAATAGTAATAAGTATAAAAAGTAAAATAATAGTACCTAACAAAAAACCTATTGCGACACAGTTCTATAAATGGCCGATGAAATACGTAACCTTTCCAGATGACTCTGGAGCGGGGAAATTTTAAGAAATATATTTAGCAAATGCATATGTGTCAAAGCAGTTAGATCGGAAGAATCCAAACTAAGAGCGTATAATAGCCGCTAATCAAGTATTGCTTCAATCCGATTGGCAACATGAGGGTGAGGGTGCCAACGGTGCGGTGAAGAGACATCTCTAAGGAATAATTTAGCTTGTATATATATATATATATATATATATATATATATATATATATATATATATATATATATATCATTGCTGTAGAAAATTGGTCTTATCAGTTTCGATAAATAGCCGCGTATGATTTTAATAGAGCTAGCGAGACGACCTTTAGAGGTACAGATTTAGACTTCGCATACACTATTTTTTCGTGCAGTCAGTGTTCGGTACCCGGAATCGTAAGTATACGACACCATTAAAGGTCCGGTCACCAAGGTCAGCGAATCCAACAATGGAAACAGGACAATCTGAGATAATACCCAGATGTCGCGGAAAGTGTAAATTTATGGTTAATGGCAACTCTTAACTTAAAATGCGGGAACCTTCTATATCCTCAACATAGAGGTCTCAACTCAGAATCACCTCAGCTAAAGTAAATCTGAATTCTTCATATTATACGTTGGATGGTGCGAATTTCCACAAATAAGCTATTTTAAGGCCAAAGACCACGTGGTTCATTTGAAATACTTATATATACAGGTTCCTACGGATTAAGCCCTACAAAATGCGTCGAAAAGTGCGATTCCCTTCGCGTACTTGTATACGCAGGTAAGTTTGGCAAACATCTGCAAATATTACGATGAGAAAATGAGTTTACAAACAGAGGAGGCCTCAATTCGACGAGGAAAGGTCAGTTGGTACCTGCCTGATGTGGTTGTACAAACTGTGGAGCCACAAAATTGCCCAAAATGCTGATCGTCGAACTTCTACTTCATCCATCTCCCGAAACTTGCGTAGATCCAGATATTCTTGGGAATAAGTGGTACAAAAGGATAAAGAGTTTATCAAATGTTGCCTCTCCTAAAACTATATGTACCAAAACCGTTTTTATCGCTTCAGGATTTCCTGACCGGAAGAGAAATTTGACTGGTAATAAAATGCGCGCGAACAAACTAACTCCTAAGTGTATGTCAACGTCATTTTGTAGAGGCCAGGAATCATCGGCGAGCACAAGTGACGCATTTTTGTGACATTTACTTGCGTACTGCCTTGATGGTGTAGTGGTCGTAGTAGTGCGGCTGCTGATCATGAAGATCTGGCTTCGAATCCCGGGACGGGACAAAAATCAATTATTGAGTTTTCCGTCAAGAAATTATTAGTGGCTGCCCGGTGTCCAGAAATTGGCGGAGTTTCACCCCGTTTCTCGGAAAGCACATTAAGCCATTGGTCCTGCGCCTGACCTCTCTCCGATCATGTCAGTTTACTGTCCCATCGGACTGTGACAGTGAGAGAATAGAGAGTGCACCGGTGCTCGCGCATACAATTGGGCACTGTAATCCCATCCCGCATCGATGCTTAGTCTCCGTTGAGGTAGACCACCGTGACTGAAACTCGGTTGAGAGGACATTATTATTTGCGTAAGCAAAAGTTGATCAAATATCTGTTCCAAAACTAATACACCGGCAGCATAATTTCATTCAAGACAGAGTGGCACAGCACCACGCCTTCATCACACTATTTGGAGATTCTATGTGGACGCTAACAGGAACTTTATCCCAATTCTGATGTAGACGAAAGAGGATTATCGTTAGATGCACTCATAATAGATGGCACAAATATGCGTGCGTTACAACATAGAATACAATAAGCAGATCGTTAGATATTCGTCGCAAATGTATGGTTCACTTCCCGATGATAGCAACGGTTGCCCGGTTTACTCTCGACCTAATCAGTATTTATAGATATGCCGGCGTACTTAGGCTACGGTCCAAGTAGGGCAAAAAACTAGTAGGGCCTCTCACTAATTCCCATTAATCACTAATATACCCATAGGATACTATAATACACAGTAGAATGGCTGTCAACCTTATTTTGTACCGAGTTTTAGCGTCGCCGGGAGCACACATACAAGCAATTACGTCGTATTAGCAGTTAACTACTACCAACTACTACACTACAAACTACTACTACTAACTACCCGACTACAAACCCGATTAGCTGTGTTGACAGACGGATTTTAATACATACTTATTTTATAAATAGCGTGCAATTTGGATTTTTCTAAATAATTTCCATGCGAAATTTGGAAACGATTGTAACGTCAAAACACATCTCGTTTTTACATTTATACGTGTGAATTGACGTCTTGCGGCATTTTAGTGCCTGCATGGGCTCCGCCCACATCCCCGTTCTATTATGTATGTATTATAGTATACTATGAATATACCCTTAACTGTACAGACAGAATTAGTATTTGTGCATATGCAGTTCTAACTTGCTACAACAGCCTGTGGTGACATAATGCTTTTGTGAACCCGGATAAATAAGAATTCGCACAATCACCTCTTTTTGTCCGCGACCTGCTAACAATACTTTATCAGTAGGCAAGATCTCGGTCTTTAAAAAAGCCTCTAATGGTTTTGAGGAGAGCGTAGTTACACACACGCCTGTAAGGGTTCCGAGATGAAATGCGGACGATCCATAGGATGATCTTCAGCAGAAGATTTTGAAAGTATATTAACCCTAGACTTAGGCGGAGAGTCAATAAATTTATATTTGCGATATGCAACTTGCTCAAAATGAAGCATAATATGACCGATATATAGTGGCGATACGCAGGTTCGTGGCAGTATTTGTTGCGAAACATTGTTTGAAGCGATGACAAGGTTGTCAAACATGTGCAAGATGCGATGTAAAATTTTTATTTGTCCTCGAACAAAATTAATAGAATCATCATAATTTGGAATTTTATTTGAATCATGAATAGACATTTCGGAATTTTTCGCGGTGTCTGCATCTAATAATTCAAGATCAATATGCACAAAAATGAAATGAGATAAGGCTTCGATCTTAAGACCTTGAAAATTAGTTATAATATCAGCGTATTTAGTACACAAGGCTTCAGTAATAATAAGTGATTTATAAAGCTTACAGCTAAAGCGCGTTAATCATGGTATTTTCAGATATGTGCATCCCATACCAACTTGTAGTTCCCATCAGCTGGCATATATATATATATATATATATATATATATATATATATATATATATATATATATATATATATATATATAAGGAAGCACTTGTAACACACGCAGTTTAAGCTTACCACGAGTGGTTAAGGTGAATATTAAAAAAGAAAAAAGTACGTACTTCTTCGGTGTCGTTTTCATATTGCCCCCTGCATAAATTTGTGGAGCCTGAAGTACACAAAGCTTCAGTAATAATAAGTGATTTATATAGCTTACAGTTAAAGCGCGTATGGTATTTTTAGATATGTGCATCCCATACCAACATGTAGTTCCCATCAGCTGGTACATATATGTATATATAAATATGTGGCGTAAACCACTTGTAACACACGCAGTTTAAGCTTACCACGTGTGGTTAAGGGGAATATTAGTAATGTTTATAGCATTGTTAATATTCTTTTTAACCCGGCGCCAATGATATAAAAAAAATAACGCGGGCGATGACACCGGGTCTAAACCGGGTTTTCACGAAACTAAAGTAATTTTCTGAACTTAAATAAATGTTTTATAAACAATAAGGGTTCTTTTCATATGAAATAAAATAGAAATAATACTAATACATACATACATAAACACTCACGCCTGTCACCCAGAGGGATAGGC
Source organism: Parnassius smintheus behrii (assembly GCA_036936625.1). Lineage (NCBI taxonomy): Eukaryota > Metazoa > Arthropoda > Insecta > Lepidoptera > Papilionidae > Parnassius > Parnassius smintheus. Next base: position 38,364,790 of record JAUPFT010000017.1, on the reverse strand, counting down.
AGAGACTACAGACTTCCATTTGGCACGATCCTGACACACCTCTCTTGCCTCCTTCACATCCATACACCTACGCATACATGCTCGTCGGTTAAGGGTACTCCTAATTTGGCCCGTTTTCAATAAATCGCCAATTTGGTCGATAAATTTTCGCCTAGGACGTCCCTTTCCGACTCTGCCATTCACTTCTGCACCATAAATTTTCTTTTTTTTTAATTTATAATACTAATATAACCCATAAATCATTTATTTATTGGATTTTCTTATAACACATGCAAAATCAATATTGTAAACATAACACGGATACTTTTTTTTTCATTTTTGGATAATTTTTGGAATTAATAATAGTAATCAATGATTTTATGTACTAAAAAAGAGATCATACAAACTTCGTATCATAAAAATAAGAAGGAATCAGTCATCTACTTCCTCATTCACAGACATGGAACTACTATAATTATTGCAATACGGAATCAAATGATCTGGCCATATGTAAATGTGGCATGCATGACGAGTATGAGATATTTTCTTATTCTTTTTAGACGGACATACTTGACGTCTCTTAAACATTACTGGGAGGTTCCTCGGTAGGTTTTCCCACGAAATCTGAGATTTTTTAACACAATTGACGATGTAAATTCACTCGTGTCTTTCGAATTTGTAAATGCTCATGTACCAAAGTATGTCCCAGGTTTTCCAGAAATGACGCCTTTTTGAATGTGTATCGTTATTATTAGCCCGATATATTACATTACCATTTATACCCGATATATTCAACATTACCAATTAACCAATTATCAAAGGAACACTACGGTGATTATTGGAGATTGGTAACACAAGGCGATTTACTACATCAAACGGTTTGTAACTAATCGAGTATGGGCCATTTGGTTGTTTTTCGCGGAAAATGTTTTTGAATCTACTAAGGTTAATATTTTAATTCCGTATTTCGCTGGTTTAGACGGTTTATATTGCCCAAATTGGCATCGTCCTCTGAATGCGTCTAGCATCTCATCAAGCGTGCAGTTTTCTCCCAGCTAATACATTTTTTTTATATTCTTCAACAAACTCTTGAAAAAGTTCACGTATTTGTGCTAAAATATCAAGTATTTGTCTTTCAGCGTTATTTCTTAATGATATTTTTGACAAAAACTGAAAAAGAACAAAGTAAATTAATCTCAAACACCTCATAAACGAATAAAAGTAAGTCACAAAAATACTACGCCAGCGATGACGCTGGGTCATATTTACCCGTATTGACTTGACGCACGTATATCTCGCTGCGCAGTCAGCATCGCACTTAGTATACCGACGGTCCAGGAAGAGGGAGGCTTTATCTCCAGCTACACAAACTTTCAAACTTTACGACCGAAGTCAAAAAAATCTGAGTCTGTTTAAAATCGCCTCGGGTCAATATGACCCAGCGTCATTGGCGCCGGGTTAAAAAAGAAAAAAGTACGTACTTATTCGGTGTCGTTTTCACTCGAATCTTTATATGTGTTATAAATTAATGCTTTTTGTTATTAAATAAATAAAGTACTTCATAACAATAGATTATTTTTCTTCTACAGCGATCTTTTACATAACTTTTTAATAATAGTTAATATATATATATATATATATATATATATATATATATATATATATATATATATATATATATCATTATATAAAAAACATTATAAATAAAGAAAGTACAACATATAAAAAGTGCCTATATATTGAAGGTATGTAGCCCCTGGTTAAACGACCGAAAAGTCAATGTCCGTTTTTCTCAATCGATTTGGCACGAACTATAGCTTTATAATGTTCCCTTATATCACAATTTCGTTGATAAAAAAGAAGATTTAATTTATAACAGATTAATTGAAAAAAGATTAACCCTTCTTTTTCAATTAATCTGTAATCAATTAAATTGATTTATAATATATTATATATATTATTTTAAATTGATTTGTTTAACAATTTAGAATTGTACCACTATAACCTTAAAATAATTTACGGTTAAAAGTTTGCGTAATGTATATGTACAATTTATAGATTCACATGCAATATGTCATAATTATTTAATACACAGCAGTACGGGTTCGTCTGAGTGAAATCTTGTGACACAAGTCACCAAAAATAGTACATAAAAAATATAACTTATTATAAGCTTAGCTACTGTAAATAGCCATTGCAGAATAAACAGTCTCTCTTCACTCCGTAAAACGAACAGGCCGTGATTCAAATGTGGTGACCTTATAAGTAATTGAAATTAAATATATCCTATTTTCCTACTATGAAAAATGGTGTCATTAGCGACTAATAGCGGTTCATATAAGAGTATTAAATAAACATTGCAGTTTAATTAATTTTATTAAATAAATACTGCGATTATGTACAGAACTTAAGCAAAAACAATGCGAAAATAAACCTATTCTCTATGACGTCAAACGGGTATATATATATATATATATATATATATATATATATATATATATATATATATATATATGTGTATATATATATAAATAAATAATATAGTACAGTATTATACATATATTATACAATATTTCCAAAAATATTTTCCTATTAATGGAAAATTTCCAATTAACCTAATAATATAACGAAATACCGTTATAAGCCAGTTTTAGGTATTGTTGCTGTGCATGTTGACGACACTGGCTCGATAAGCCGCCATTTCCAATCCCATTCTTTATCCGTACGGGCTGTACTAGCTTTTACGGTTATAGGCTGTTGAAGTGGGTTTTTTATTACGTAATAACAACTCATCAATTTAATGAAAGTTTACGACTTCGCATGATGCATTATAATTACAGAAACATCATCATCATCATCATCATCATTACAGCCCTTCACAAGTCCACTGCTTAACATAGACCCCCTCAAGGAAGGCATTCATGGGGGGATATTTGCCATAGTTGCCACGCTTGGCGAGCGGTTTGGCAACCGCAGAAAAAAAAACCTTCAGAAATATACATACTATAAATGGTTAGTGAACTCCACGACTTTATCGAACGAGTGCGCGATGTGTACAAGTTAAATTGTTAACAAAAACAATTAACCTTCAACACAAAAAATATTACATGGAAAGTTCCATTTTTTTATTAAAAACTGCGAAGGGTAAGGAATAAACAATAAATAAAAATTTCAATAAATAAAAATGAAGCTTTTTATTTGACTTTGTCCACACATGTTATAAAAATGTACAAATGAAAATCATCACAAACTTAACTTAGAAAGAAATAAAATTCAGTAACATAAAAATAATGAGACAAACTGGCCTGTGACTTAGCTATGTGGTGATTTGAGGTCACAGCTGGTACTCTGCCACAGCCGACTTTTTAAAAAACACAGTTTCTTAACTTAATTTTAACATTGAAGTGAAACAAATAAAGAATGACTGATTTCATATTATTCAGATTTTAGGAACAACATTTTTGGCGTCCCACAAGGAAGCGTTCTTGGGCCCTTGCTTTTTATTTTATATATAAATGACATTCCAAATATAACTATATTTAAATGTACTATGTTTGCAGACGATATTTTAATAACAATTGTTACTAACCCAAGGAAACATTCATTTACAAAACACGAATTTGACATAAATTACACAATCAAATCGGTAATAGAATGGTTAAATCTAAATAATTTAAAAGTTAATCTTACCAAAACTCATTATATTAAATTTGATAACTTGAAAACAAATAAGCTCGACATATATTACCTTTTTTATTTCTTTTTTCTCCACACTAGGATTTTCTCCTGTACCGTGGGGGCGGGGGGTCTGGATGTTTGTCCTCAAATATCCAGACCCGGAACAATTACTTGTAGGCCGTACAAATACTTTTTCCGTGCGGGATTCGAACCCGCCACCCCTAGCGCTGTAACTCATTGCTAAGCCACTGCGCCACGGAGCCGTCTAACTAGGTATTACAACGGAACCAAAATTAAAGAAATGACGCAAACTAAATTTCTTGGCTTAATAATTGATAGAAACCTTAATTGGGAGACCTACATTTTAATAAAAAATTTGACATGTAATATTTATTGTCATCTAACAACGACACTAAAATATTTTTGAATAATTCATTTTCTTCAATAAGTTACTTCACTAAATTGTATTAATATTTTTTTTATTTACTGTAAACGTTTACTGCACGCCATTATCATGGTAGAATGTAAGGTCTCGTTAATAACTAATAACATCATACAATTATGTACCACATTCTAGCAATAAATAAATTTGAATTTGAAAAAAAAATTGAATTTGAATAGAATAAAATATTTATCCACATGTGCTATGTAAATTTCGGTAAAAGGAGACAATCGCCTATGACTCACCAGAAACTTCATCGACTCTCAACGGTATTACACAAAAAAAGAAGATACCAACATATTACTATAAATAAGTAGCTCAAAGATTTCTTGAAAATTTAGGCGGAATCATGAACTATTGTAACAATCAAGATCATCACTATTAAAGAACATCACTATTATATTATATTAGGGTATCTATATAATTTGGAAGAAATTTTCTTCCTCGCTTATCTTCCTTGTGGAATCGACTACCATTAGAGATTTTTTCGGACTGATACGACTTAGGCACCTTCAAGAAAAGAGCCGACTCCTTTTTAAAAGGCCGGCAACGCATTTGCAATTCCCCTGGTGTTGCAGTTGTTCATAGGTGGCAGTATCACTTACCATCAGGTGAGCGACATGCTCGTTAGCCCCCTCTTCTATATAAAAAACCTGCATAACAATGGATTTTACTGGTTTGTAATATATCGTTGATATGCAGAACTACTGATTACTGATTTAGAGTCGATAGATTTTAATTATTGAAGTTTTTAATTCTTGTTATGGATATCATTAATTTTCAATAAAGCCTTTAATTAATCAAAATAAAACTTTTTTTAGAAAATATAATTTTGACTACTCTTGTATACATATATATATATATATATATATATATATATATATATATATATATATATATATATATATATATATATATATATATATATATATATATATATATATACTCAGTCTTTAGAAGTTTCAGTTCTAGTTTTATACGTGACAGAGCCACGCTGCAGCTATATTATCTTATATTAGTTATATAGTTTTAGTAGTACGAATGAGTCAGCTAGACCGGGGAAAGACCACCCTCTTACAGACTACCAGCATAAAATAGCGGTTTAATACTGCTGTGTTTCGTATGGTGAGTGTAGAGATCCGGAGACCCATTTCTACTAGAAACGAGGCATTCCATCTTAGTCCTCGGGGGTGATAACGCATCTGCGTTTTGATTCTTATTTGAGGATAAATGTAGATGGTTATGGGCCACATCATCCACTTATCATCAGGCGGACTGTGTGCTCATCATTATACTATAAAAAAGTTTTCCTTGTTATGATTTTTTACTATTATATATAATATATAAAAAAATCAATGTAGTGGTATATTGCTAAGAACACTGACTACGTTTTCCCGTTGAATGCTTGCTACTTAGCTTTTTATGCAAGAAATGAACCAGTGCTCTTGTCACCAACAGCGAGAACCAATCAGGGATACATTTTCTTAATGAACTTCACTGCAAGTGGAATCCACGGACCGATAGTCTCTACACCAAATGGCACAAATATTTAGTTATCTCTCAGAGAGTCATACCTGTGCCACTTGGTTCAGTTGCCTTTGATGCCGCCCCGGCTAAAAAAGCTAAAGGAGGACCCCTGACATGAGAGGTGCGAAAGTGTTTACGCTACTAACAATTCATTCTAGGGCTTTACGTCTCTCCCAAGTCATAACTTCGGATAATCTGCTATCGTCTCTTAAGTAGTTCACAAGACTCCGAAGAAAAAGGGTTTCTTTGCAGCAGTGGTAGAGATAGTTGCACGTGTGGGCCGTACAGAAATAGAATATTAATAAGGAATTTTAAGCTATTTTTTTTTAGTTTTATTAACTAAATTAGTAAATATTTCAACCAATGACCAACTTCTTTATTTTCATAACAGGTTTCACCAGGTTTTTTTAGCTCGTAAGCTTGCGTGCACCCACAGAATCAATATTAACTTAGTTGAAGACAGGCGGTAGCCTAAGTTTCAAAAGATACACTTTACTTCTTAAAGTTATTACCATATTGTGAATATGTTTTAAGTCAAAATAAAATAATTCTTCAGTTAACTAATGAATTACATGTAAGTGAGGCATTTTAAATCAATACTTATAACGTATATATCTTAATGCTTGTCAATCATACAAGAACATAATTTTCTTAATTCGACTGTATGTTTTCTATTTATATTAAGCAATATCTTCGCCGATTGTGAATCATTATTTTTATTTAATCGATATGAAAAAGACGATATAATAAAGTGGACATATTATTAGAATTTTAGGAAAAAATTTCTTCTATTAGAATAGAAAAATAAGATTCATCATCATCATCATCATTACAGCCCATTACAAGTCCACTGCTGAACATAGGCCTCCCTCAAGGTATGCCACAAAGCACGATCCTGAGCCACCAGCATCCACCGACTTCCTGCATGTCTTACCAGGTCGTCACTCCATCTAGTGGGATGAATAAATAATTCCAAAAATAAGATTGAAAATGTACAATACATTATCATCATCATTAGCGTCACCATTAACTTCCTACATATCCACTGATGGCCATGGGGCCAATCTGTAGTAATTTATAGAATTACTTAAAAATTAATAAATCATCCTCAAGAGCATTTACTTCACTTTAGCAAATGAGCCGAAAAAATAATAATTTAAGCAAAGGCTTATATTTAATGATTATACTTTGATAAAGCAAAGCCTTTCTTAAATAAATAAAAAGAATGGTACGATTTCAAAACTTCTAAATATGTAAAAGCTTCAAAATTCGGTGCTAACACAAATAGTGTATCGAAGATTTAAGGTACCGACTTCAGAAGCTATTAATTTATTTGCAGATTGTTCTATTGTTATTAGTCTTTTAAATTTTATAAATTTGAGTTATTTGAGTGCATGAAGCCCTTAAGCACACAAACAAGCTCAAGAACGACAACCAGAATGCAGACTTTAAATGCAGCATTATATGTTGGCCAAACCTCAGCCAATGCGAGCGTAGACAAATTGATACAAGGCGAGTGCTACAGTCTACATGTTGGCCAAGTTTGAATGAGTTACAAACTGACATGGCCAACTAACCTGTGGACACGAAATGCTGAGTGCAGGCGAGCGCTTTTAATGTCTGCAGAAAAACTGACACTGTTCCGAAGTGAGAAGAGCGGCGAGCGATCCCGAGTGCCACCACTCGGCACGGCACGCTAAACGAACCGTATACATGTTGTCACTCATCTGCACTTGACCAGCTAGGCGAGCGACTACAAGCAATGGCGAGGCTAGGCAAATGTTCCATCTCGCCTTTGCTCGGGCAACAAGTTTAGCCGGCTTAAAGTTACATTTACATACAAATTGCATTTTGTTTAACAAATAGATATTGTTGCTTTATAGCTTTGGATTTAGTAAATAACGAAACTACTTGGAAGTTAATGAAAGCAGTTAGCTAACTAATAATGTTTTTAATTAATTGTTGAAGACTTTATTTTTTTATAATTTCATCTGTGTAGTTAATCAGTCTGGTAAAGCAGCTTGTATAATATTTGTATTTTACGAAAGCGTTCGAGTTACCTCCATTTATTATTTAACACCAAAGCAAAGTTCATTTAGTAATTATTTGGTGCTCTGATGATCCGGCTGTCAATTTTAGCAGGTGGTTGAAATGGATTCGTTACCGATGAACACTCTGCTCGAGTTCAATAAAGATACACTTCAAACAATTCGTAAGGATTACAATTTGGATAAGCCAGGTAGTATGGACCAAGCTATCGACGTTTTACATGAGTGGGTGCAAAAACAAAATCATTTCGAAATAAAAGATTATCGTAAGTATTTTAAAAATGCCTATATTTAAGAAATAATTTAAAAAATTTATAACTGAATTAATTAAATTAGTACTCATTTAGCGCATGTTATTTTAAATTTAAGTTAATATTTATTGAAAGTGAAATATTACGATATACCTACCTATGCGTTATTTTTTTATTAAAAGTTTTACCTTTATTATATTTTATTAATAATTTTCTGTTATGTTTTTATAAAAAATGGTAATTTCAATCATAAAATTATATTATAAAAATACGAATTCAATAATTCTATTTGCTTAGGGTCGGGCAACTTTTTTCATCTTCATTAGTCCGTAGAATAGAATAATTTTTATTCAATATAGATTACAAGTAATTCTTATTGTAAGTCAATATTTTATGTTACCACTGGTTCGAAAAAAAACCTCTATCCTGGAAAGAACCAAGAAGCACGAACCCAGCGCGACTTTTTTTTTAAAATAAATATTACAATGTCAAGGGTCACAAAATATTTACAAAATTTATTTTAGAAATAGCTTGGAAGCGACCATCTCATTCCCAGGGGTTATTATCAACTATATATTCATTTATATCATAATAATCCTTTTTATACAGTTTTTGTTTAATTAAATATTTAAACTTGGTAATAGAGAGACTGTATATTTTCTGGGACTTTGTTGTAATAGCGTATACATTGCCACAATAATGAATTACTGACACTGTGGAGTCGAGAAACTGGTAGCACCAGCTTTTTTTATAGGATCGGGTAACAAACGAGCACACAGTCCACTTGATGGTAAGTGGTTGCTGTAGCCCATAGACATCTACATTTATCCTCGATTACGAATCAAAATTCAGATTCGTTGTCACCCGTGAGGACTTAGATGGAACGCCTCGTTTCCAGTAAAAAGGGTTTCCGGTTCTCTACACTCATCATACGCAATACAGCATGCTGCTATTTCACACTATACGCATGGTTGTAAAATTTTTGCTGTTCTCTTATATTATTGATATCCTTTTTTGTACCTTTACAGAACTACACGTAGTGCAATCCTTCACTTTGCCATATTTTTAATGCAAAGTAACCAGTAAAACCGGTCACGAGGGTTCACGGTTATAGGAAAATCCTGAAAGATGTCACGATTCCTAATAGATGGTTTATAAATAGGTGTCATCACCTGATGATAAAATACCCATACTGCTAACGAGATTCGCGTTATATGTGCGAGGGCAATAGAAAAGCGACTTTGCTTTTGACTTATAAGTCTTCAGGGGTAAAAACGCATCTCCAATTTGATTCTTAATAAGGGATTCATGTTCACGAGTAGACAGTAGTACTTATAGGTTTATTCGATTCCAATTAACATAATATGTAGAAATTAAGATGTCGATACAAAAAGACAATAGAAAGTACGGGAAGCGTTCGTTTTACGTCGGTGTTCAATATTGAGTGTCGCCCCCGGAGTCGCTCACGCGGATCTCGCCAGCGGTCAAAAGGACGATCAAGGCACCGGGTGTCTAAAATGCGCGGGCGCAGGCGCGAGGTCTTCTTATTTTCTTGAAAAGACGAAGCGAACAGTATCCTTTATTCTATGCCAAAAAGATATGGAATAATCGCGTTATTGTATGCTTAGGACATTCCTGAAAATTTTAACAATCACATAATTGTGGCCTAGTGTGGAGAATTACTTTAGCAAATGACTTCGCGATTTCTAATAAGTTATAAAAAGACACTACAAAAAGTAACGTACCGGTACGGCGCGTCTATGGAAATACATGGAAATTCATCAAGATTCATCATTAGGCAAATAAAAAAGGAAAAAAATCGAATATAATATATATTTACAAATTATGGATATTTGGTATTTACAAAGTTATTGGTGAGGTTAGTTTTAATTAAAGATCAACGTGATCAAGGTGATCGTAGCCTTCTTGTATTTAGCGTAATTATGCCTACTGATTGTGAGGATAACCTATCAGAGTTTATTCAGTGTCTTGCTAGTATAAGTGCAGTGATTGAGAGTGCTGAGGTTGAATGCGTTTTTGATCTTATGTGATTTTAACGCGCATCCGGGTACTCTTTTTGGTAAGGAGCTGGTGGACTATTGTGGTGATCAGTCATTAACATGCATAGATTTAGAGAGACTAGATTATAACACATACACATTTGTGTGTGAGGCACACGGCACATGTCGGTGGCTTGATTACTGTATTGCTACTGCTGCTGCAGCCAAGATGGTAACCGATCGGTATAACCGTATGACTCATTTTGGTCGGTCGGTACCTCTATTAATTGTAATCTTAGTTTTATTACAGTTAAAGAAATTCACTATGAGTCGAACCTAAAAAATAATGCAAGGGTTTTATAGGGGCATAGGGAGCTTGAACAAAGAAAAATGTATTCAAAAATCTGTGATGAAAAACTTTATGATATAATGAGTAATTATATATATATGTATGTAAAACATTCGTATGAAAAATCGTGTCGTTGTAAATATATTGACGATTTATATTGTGACATTGTAAGTGTGTTGCAGGTAGCAGCAGAGCGTAGCTTTTATATGAATGATATAGAAAAAGGGCAAAGGATTGTGGGGTGGAATTTTCACGTCAGGCATACCCATGTCAAGGCCAGATAAAGTTTTTTAATGTGGAATGAATATCTTCGGGCTATTTTTACGAAAATATGGCTGCCTCGCGTAGAGAGTTTATGGCCGCGCTTAAGTACATTCAAAATAATCAGGACAAAATAAAAATGGAAGTGTTGGCCCGACATCGAAATGCTGTGGTAACTTTAATGAATTTTGGAGAGAAATAAAAAAGTTAGAACATAAAAAATATTTGCCGTTAAGTGTAGATGGAGAAAAAAGTTAAAAAAATATAGAAAATTTATTTAGAAATCAGTTTAATCTTATACAAAATAAATATAATTATAATTGTAAGGCTAGGACATGTCAGGGATCTGAAACTCACCATGTAACAATTACGCCGAAAGAGTTAAAGTCACTTTTGACTAACATGAAGCGGGGTAAGTCTCCGGGTCATGACGGTCTTAGCATAGAGCATCTGTTATATACGGGCCAGCATATCTGTGAGGTGTTAGCGCATTTTTTCAATCTCTGTGTCAGACATTGTTATTTACCTAAGGAACTTATTCGTACCGCTGGTTGTTCCTATTATGAAAAATAAAACCGGGGATATCTCGAGCTCCGTAAACTTAGGCCTATTTTTTTGGCCACTATAGTGGCCAAGGTGTTTGAACGAGTATTACAGTTATACTTAAATTCAATAAGTTACGATCATGGACAGTTTGGTTTTTCGCCCGAATGTATCAACAGATATGGCTATATTTTCTCTAAAGCAAGTTATAGGTTATTATAAACAGCGTAATACTACTGTATACGCTTGTTTTCTTGATTTAAGTCGTGCCTTTGATACAATTAGTCATGAAATATTGTGGAAAAAGCTCCGTGACACTAGCAAAGGTGTCCCAGCTGAGGTTGTTGATCTCCTAGCGTTCTGGTACGGTAATCAGAGCAACAACGTTAGGTGGGGTGGTGAAATATCGGATTGCTATAAGTTTTCTTGTGGCGTGAGACAGGGGGGTGTTACCTCACCTGATCTTTTCAATACTTATATGAATGATTTAATCGTGGAGCTGAGCAGATCCCCGGTAGGGCTCAGGCTGGACGACAGATTTGTTAACAGCCTGAGCTATGCTGACGATATGGTGCAGCTCAGTCCCTCGATTAAAGGCTTTAAAAAAATTAATTGAAATCTGTGAAAGATACGCGGAAGAACATAATTTGACTTACAACTCCAAAAAGACAAAAATAATGATTTTCAGATCAGGGAAGTTACCTCAGAGCGTGCCCGAGATTCGTCTTAATGGAAAATTTATTAAGATAGTAGACAAGTTCAAGTATCTTGGCCATATTGTTACTTCAGACTTAAAAGATGACACGGATGTGGAACGTCAACGTAGATCTCTGTGTGTAGTAGGCAATGCGATTGCACGAATATTCCGCAAGGCGTCGCCGGACGCAAAAATTACACTGTTTAGATCTTTCTGCCAAGCATTTTACACGTGTCAACTCTGGGTAGATTATACCAAGAAAACACATGATAGTATACGGGTGATTTATAATAATATTTAAGACTTCTAATGGGATTTATTCGCTATTGTAGCGCCTCTGGAAATGTACGTGAAAACCCGGGTTGACTCTTTTAATGCTATCCATCGAAAGAGGATAGCATCATTTATGTCCAGAGTTGACTTGTATAACAACTCTATTGTGAGTAGTTTGGCAGATAGGCAGATACAGACTGCAATGTACAGATGCTGAGTGAAAGTTGCTGGGTGACAATAGACTTTTGGAAATATTGCAACATGTCTATTGTTGCTATACTATATATATATGCTAAATTATATTATCTTGTAAATATGGATCTTTGTGTCTGCAATAAAGGATTATTGTTATTATTATTGGGGGTATCAATATAGTTTTCTCATCTGGTTGGGTTCTATAAATATATAATTATAAATGGAAATGAAAAGATAAATATACATAAATATCAATAACATAAAATAAATATAAAAATACATATATAAATAAAAGCCCAACCAGATGGAGACCCTCGGCAGGGGAGACCAAACAGCCGAGGGTTAGGGGGAAAGGGAAAGAAACCGGCGGACGATGCGGGCGGTATCGAGGAGCACCGCCTTCTGCATTTGAGCCTGGAGCGGTCCGCCACGTAGTCCCAGCCACCTCAGATGACCCGAGAGGCTGACTGGGGTTAGCCCGTTTGCAGAGACGACTACAGGAATAATTTCGGTCGGCAGACCACCCCACATGTCAGTCACCTCGTGAGCCAGGTCCAGATATTTTGTTTGCTTATCTGTTTCGGCTTTCACGAGGTTCTCGTCACACGAAATGGTAATGTCGACCAAAAATATCCTTGACTGTGCCCGGTCCATCAGCACAATTTCAGGCTTATTCGCAAGAATAGTCCTGTCTGTGATGATGGCCCGGTCCCAATAGAGCCTGGCGCGATCATTTTCGAGCACGGCTTCCGGCAAGTACTTGTAATACGGCAATTTCCGATCCACGAAACCGTATTTCAGAGCGAGCTTCTGGTGTAGAATTCTGGCTACTAGGTTGTGCCTGTGCAAGTACTCAGAGTTAGAAAGCGCCGAACAACCGGAGATGACATGCCTAAGTGACTCACCGGGATGGCGACAAGCTCGACAGATGTCGATGGTGCCATCCTTTAGGATGTATCTCCGATAGTGTTGGTCTTAATAACCTGATCCTGTATTGCACGGACAAAACCCTCGGTTTCCCCGAAGAGGTCACCAAAGCGTAGCCAGTAGAGGGGGTTACTGTGTCTACGAAAGACCCATGTAGAGACTTGTAGAACCTCCCGTGGAGCTCCTTCTCCTTCCATACGGTCTCCCGGTCAGAAATTGTCTGCACTGCCGGGTCTTGCCCTTGCTCGTTGGCTAAGGATAGAGGGGTAAGTCCTTTATCACAAGAAATGACGTCCTTATAGAATGGATCATCCGATCTCGCCAGGAAGTAATTACGGAGGCTGCACACTTCGCGATTATTCATGGTGAGCGCGCTCAAGAAGCCACGCCCACCATGCTTTCGCAGCAAGTACAGCCTCATTACCGACGATCTCGGATGATGCATCCTATGGGACGTCATGGTAGTGCGGACTTTTCTATCCAGGGCGTTAAGTTCAGTCTGAGTCCACCTGAGTATGCCAAAGGTATACATGAGGACAGGCATGACCCAGCCGTTATATGCTTGTGTCTTATTCACACGGACAAAAGGCTGTAAGCTGCTGCTGCTTATTATTATTATTATTATTAAGTAGTGGCCTTAAAACTAACCGCGCCATAACATTAGTTGATTTTTATATGTTAATTCAAATAAAATAAAATAAAATACGTTGAAGTGTTTACGCAATGAAAACGTTGATGAACATGTATTTATTTGTGTATGCGCAGAAATGAATATTTTATTTCTTTTAGATAAATGTGACTTTATTTTGTTCATTAACAAATTAAGAGTTTTACATGCGTGTTGACAAGACGAACTCTGCGTGAGCTATATATGACATTAGAGAGAGGGGACGAAAGATGACGTGATGCCACTGCGCCGGCTCGCGATGACGTCGACCAATCACAGCCTCTCCCAATGACGTGATACTTTAATGCGCGTACATGCTCCCGGCCTTGAAAGCACCATGTGTTTTCAACAAACAGTCATTACATCTCTTCTGAAAACAACGGGCAGATTTTTGGAAATGCCCGTCGTACAGTACCATTCACTGTCCTAATGTCTGCAACTCTGGAGACACCATCGTTTCCAGGGAACGTTTTGATAATTCTTCCCATTCTCCATTTTAAAGGTGGTTGATTGTCATCCTTTATAAGTACGAGAGTGTTCTCCTGTAGATCGCCTTTATGCTCAGTCCACTTGGTCCTCACTTGCAGCTCAGATATATACTCCTTAGACCATCTGCTCCAGAAGTGCTGGCGTATCTGCTCGACTCTTTGATAACGTGTAAGACGATGCTCTGGAACAGTATTCAGGTCAACAGACACAGGTGAAGTTAATGGACGGCCTACCAAGAAATGAGAGGGGCTCAGTGGGTGATAATCGTGCGGATCCGTGGACATAGGTGTGAGAGGACGGGAGTTGAGCACAGCCTCAATCTCAACCAGGACTGTGCACAGCTCCTCGAAAGTTAAATGCGCGTTACCTATCACACGCCGCAAGTGTTGCTTACAACTCTTGATTCCAGCTTCCCATAAACCACCAAAATGACTAGCATAAGGAGGACCCATTTTAAATTTTATACTTTGAGATGTCGCGTATTCTTCTAAGTCTTTAGATATTTGAGATAATAATTTAGCAAAATCATGCATTAAACCAACAAAATTCCTTCCATTATCACTATATATTTCTATTGGTTTACCTCTGCGTGAAATAAACCGCTTAAGTGCTAACAAATAAGCATCTGACGAGAGATCACTCACAAGCTCCAAATGAACAGCGCGCGTTGTGAAGCATATAAATAAACATATAAAAGATTTTATAGTCTTTGCCCCCCTACCCTTACGGTTCAGTATGAGCACTGGACCAGCATAGTCTACGCCACATCGTAAGAAAGGAAAACCAGGATCTAACCGAGCCTGAGGTAAATTTCCCATAATAGGCTTAACGGTTTGACCTCGCATACGCGTACACTTTACACAACTATGTACTACCTTTTTCGAAAGATTTCTTCCGCCTACTGGCCACCACATTTCCCTAACAGTATATAGTAATAACTGCGGCCCGGCATGCATTAACCGCTTGTGTTCATACTTAAATAATAAATGTGTAAAGTGATGTTTAGAAGACAATAAAATAGGATGTTTCTTATTAAAATCAAAATTAAATGATTGTAAAATACGTCCACCAACCCTGATAATATTTTTTCTATCTAGAAAGAGATTTAATTTTAATAGTCCGTTATCTTTAATCGGTTTTCTGTTTAAAAGCAATTTGTTTACATCTAGAAATGACTCATGCTGCGAATATTTCGCCAATAGTAACAAAGATTCATTCAATTCATCAACGGTAAGCGGCCCGGTGCGCTTGTTGTTCTTATAACGCGCATTGTAAATAAATCTTAAAACATAAGCGCACGAACGCTGCATACGACTAAACTGAGAAAACCTTTCAAACGAGAATACAGATTCTTTATTAATTCTATTAGATAACGAGCTACATATTAGATTCGATTTTATCTCAGGTAATTGCATATCATTCAAATGTATTGTATTATTTGTATCACACAAATTTAAATCATATAAGAACTGCGGCCCTTGAAACCATAAACTGTTGACACACAATAAGTCTAAACTTTGACCCCGTGATATTAAGTCAGCGGGGTTCGCCTTACCACTAACGTGACGCCACGGCCTATCTTTTGTTAAATCCAAGATCTCTGCGGTTCTGTTTTGTACAAAAGTTTTAAGTAAGTTGGGAGGCATGCGTAACCAACCCAATACTATTGTTGAGTCTGTCCAAAATACAACATTATCCAACTTAGACCGTAAAGCATTAATTATTTTTTCAAATAAACGAGCGCCTAATAATGCGCCGCATAGTTCTAACCTAGGTATACTTATAGGCTTCAGCGGAGCTACTTTACCTTTCGAGCATAACAACTTAACGACAACACATGAATTAACATCGACAGTGCGTATATAAGCGCACGCACCGTACGCGGTTTGTGAGGCATCCGTAAATATATGTAATTCTATGCGCTCGGGGTTCGAACCCATTACATAACGTGGAACGCGTAATGATTTAAGGATTGACAAGTTATCAACAAAGTTTTTCCAGATCTGTGCTATATCATCTTGTAAATGTTCATCCCACTCAACTTTTAGCAACCACAGCTTCTGTAACAAAATCTTAGCTGTTATAATCATAGGTCCCAACAGGCCGAGTGGATCGAATATTTGAGAGGACTGAGACAGTATTATTCGTTTTGTGATATTTTTAGGGTTGTTGATGATCTTAGATGCAAAATGTAATTCATCACTTTTATTGTACCAACCAAGACCTAATGTTTTATTTAGTGTCGAATTATTTAATAAGAATTCTTTAGATTCCTCATTTATATATGCGGAACCCTCCTGCTCAAAGTTATAAATCCACTTACGCAAATGAAAACACCCAGACTTTAAAACTTTAGATGTCTCTCGACATAGTTCTAATAATTCAGATTTAGTATTAGCTAAAATAATGCCATCGTCAACGTAGAAGTCTTCACTAATTGTCCTAGCCACTATTGGGTTATCACAATCTTGCGCCAGCTGTTTTAAGCATCGGCAACTTAAAAATGGAGCGGACGCAGTTCCATACGTAACCGTATTTAACTGGTATATTTGTAATGGGTCACTAGGAC
The DNA here is from genome assembly GCA_036936625.1 of Parnassius smintheus behrii. Lineage (NCBI taxonomy): Eukaryota > Metazoa > Arthropoda > Insecta > Lepidoptera > Papilionidae > Parnassius > Parnassius smintheus. The sequence goes on along the minus strand of JAUPFT010000017.1, from coordinate 38,347,895 downwards.
TGTCACGCCAAATAATAAGTTGTAAATCACGCTGGGATTTGTCAATATGTACCTGCCTATACATTTTCTCCACATCCGCACATGCAACATATTTATTTTCTCTGAAGCGTAACAATATAGCAATTAAATCACCTTGTATAGGCGGCCCTACGAGTTGTAAATCATTTAACGATTTACCGCTAGTCGACGCTGCGCTTGCGTCGAATACAACTCTCAATCGCGTAGAAATTGCATTTTCGCGAAGAACACCGTGATGTGGCATAAAGTAATGGGGATTACCGTATGTGTGCACTTTAGTCATATGTCCTAAATTCATATACTCGTGTATGAAAGCTTTATACATTTTATTTAAATTAGGATTGTGTTTTAAGCGGTTTTCTAATGCCAAAAAACGTCGCTTAGCTTGATTAAAAGATTCACCGATAAAGTCTGGTGATAATTTGAAAGGGATGCGTACACAGAACCTCCCATCAACGTCTCGCGTGGTCGTCTGTTTAAAATGTTTCTCGCATAAACGCTCCTCTTCACTCAATCCATCACTCCCTCTCTTTCCTACCGATAAGTCTTCAATCTCCCAGAACATACGTAACTGTTTGTCTATAGACTGTATACTTATATTTTGCGCGTCTAATGATTGTATGAAATTACAATGAATATAATTTTTATTTCTTAATTTCTGTGAATAAATAGGCCCGGATATTATCCAACCTAGTCTAGTATTTTGTAAATAAGGTCCGTTTGATAAGCGAATTCTACCCTCACATAATAGATCCCAAAAAATGTCTGCACCAATCAGTAAATCAATCGAACGAGTTTGATAAAATTCTGAGTCGGCTAACTGTATATCGGTTGGTATACGAAACTGACCAATATTCACATTCACGGCCGGTAGGGAAGACGTAATTTGCGGTAAAACAAGACATTTATTTACGTGCGTAATATAAGGCTCGCTAACAGACTTTAATTCGATATCGCATGTTTTTGAACATTGTGTTATTGTGTTACCGCCGATACCTCTTATTTTATGAGTGGACTGTATTAATTGTAAGTTAAGTTTGTCACAAAGCGATTGTGTTATGAAACAACGTTCGCTGCCACTATCGAGCACCGCGCGTGCCTTATGATAGTTACCTAAGCTATCGGCTATCTTAACGACCGCTGTAGACAGTAGTATAGGCAGCGATGCAGACGTCCGCGCGCTTAGTACGTCTATGTGAGAATTGCTCACCTGTGCAGAGTTGTGTATGATTTTATTACTATTATCGCTGTTGTTTGATGCAACCGAACTATTTAAAAGGTTAGGAGATATAACCTTATTTTTCGACGTGGGAATTTGTGATTGTCGTTCGCTGGTTTTGTCAGTATGAATTAATGTGTTATGTTTTTTATCACACTTTCGACAAGGCCCGTTCCTACACTCATTAGCCACATGTCCCGGACGTAAACAGTTCTCACATAACCCCTTTTGGTGTATAAATTTTATTTTATCTTGTAAATCATATTCAAGAAATGTTTGGCATGAATACAATTTATGTTTAGCTTTGCACATAATGCATAAATCTTTTGTGTAATTTTTTGGTTTGTCTGTACTAAAATTGCAGTGTACCTTATGCATGTGGTTATGAGCGCTGGAACTAGGGTGTTGTCTTTTATTTTCATAATGTATGCCAGACTTGGCGTGTGTGACACAAAGCGTTTCTAACATGTCAGCCCTATCTCGTAAAAACTTTATTAAATTATTTAACGTTATAACACAATTCTGAGATTCATCTGTCGATTTATAAAATGTACACTTCACCTTTTCCCACTCTCGTTCGGAGGCAAGATCTAACCTTGATACAATCATGTAAATAATTAGAGTATCCCAGGAGTCTGTGGGCTCACCGAGTATTTTCAATGCGCGTATATTTTTTAACACTGTATCAATAAGTTTTCTTAGTAACCCAGGTGATTCCCTTGTAACAAGCGGTAATGAAAATAAGGATTTTACGTGATTGTGTACCAGCAATCTGTTATTGTTATATCTGTTAAGGAGAAGTTCCCATGCAACTGTATAATTACTTTCGGAAAATTCTAGTGAGTCTATAACTAATGCGGCGCTGCTTTTTAATGAAGATTTCAAATAATGCAGTTTTTGAATTTTAGTAATTTCATTAGAATTGTGAACTAACGATTGAAATGTGTCGCGGAATTCTAACCAGTGCTCATATGATCCATCGAAGGTAGGTAAAGAAATTGTAGGTAATTTAACCGATTGAAATATGCTATTGTTTGCCGATTTAGGAATATTCATCTCATTATCTTTATTTATCATACATTGCGTTTGAGCGAGGACGCCATAATAAAGACTTTCAAAACATTCACGCTCTTCTAACTGTTTTACTAAATCACTTTCCGAAAGAGATATTTCTAAATAATTCTGAATTTCATTAAAATCTTTATAAAGACTTAATGCACCTTGCATACGCAATTTTAACTCCGCGCGCTGTTCATTAGTTAATGTTTTATCTATAAAAGAGGAAATATATTTTCGAAAATTCGTTAACCTACCCTTAACTGTTCCCCTTTTTTTGATTAATTCTTTAATTTGATCACTACTTAAAGAACTAGATTTTGATAAACCTGACTTTGGGTCTCCGTTAGGCATTTTGGCAATTTATAAAAAACAGGAGTACTTACAGTTGCTGTTCTCAAACTTCCGGCGTTAGGTCAATAATGATGACGAGGCCTTTGCTACTGCAATCTGCTACGCGTGATAGGTATTCTTATTTTCGCAGATAAGACTTGATAACTGGGACACTGAAATTTAAAAAGTAACCACGGATAATACACAATATCTAAATGCTCCTCCCAAATAACCAGGCAGGTACGTCTCACCAAAATCAATGTGCTGCGACCGAAGGCGATTGCCGGTTGCGTTATCTCTATTAATCCGCTTTATGTTTCTTCCAACTGCTGGTTTCCAATATCGGCGATGAAGGACCAAAACTTATGTATGCGCAGAAATGAATATTTTATTTCTTTTAGATAAATGTGACTTTATTTTGTTCATTAACAAATTAAGAGTTTTACATGCGTGTTGACAAGACGAACTCTGCGTGAGCTATATATGACATTAGAGAGAGGGGACGAAAGATGACGTGATGCCACTGCGCCGGCTCGCGATGACGTCGACCAATCACAGCCTCTCCCAATGACGTGATACTTTAATGCGCGTACAATTTGGATTTGGATTTAAATGTTTCAGTAATTAGTTTTATTGATTACTTTTAAAATAGCTACTTACTTTACTTTAGCTATTAACTGTTATATAATCTTACTTTAACTATTATTTATTTAAAGCTGTAATCGACCTCGGAAAGAGTTTGCCAAATGGCATGCATATGTAGCACTGAGTAGAGTAAAATACTTGAGGGAATTGCTTTATCTGATCTAGAACCAAATCAAGTATAAAACAAACCTCACGATGAACGAGCTTTATCAGAAATGGAGAGACTGAGAGGTCTACACTCCACACAAAAGAGACTGAAAGGTCTAAAGCTCATTCATCGTGAGGTTTTTTTGTAATATAATGTAATTATTATGTAATATTGTAATACACAACTCTGCATTAAAATCTGTGAGTAAACAATGAATCACCCCTATTTTCTCACCATTAGGGTAATATTTTCCAAGTTTATGTGAGACCAATTTCGTCGATATACCCATATAATAAAAAGAGAATTTTCAAAATCGGACCACTCTAATAAATCACCTCATTTTCGCGCTCTTAGGTAATTTTTTTCCAAATTTATGTGGTACCAGTTTCGAGGTATACCCCATCCCATAAAAAAAGAATTATCAAAATCAGACTACTCTGTAATAAATCACTGTTATTTTTCCATCCTTAGTGTGAATTTTTATTTCCAAATTTATATGGGACCAATGTCTAGGTATTACCTAGCCATACCTATCCAACATAAAAAAATTATCAAAATTGAACTACTCTATAATAAATAACCCCTATTTTCCCACCCTTGGTGTTGGAATTTTTTTTGAAATTTATACGGATGAATTTTGTGGTATACCCTATCTAATAAAAAAAAAATATCAAAATCGGACCACTCTGTAAAAAGTTATGCGTAGACATACATAAAAAAATGTACGCGTCGACTTGAGTACCTACTCCGTTTTTTCGTCGGTGGAAAATTAAATCGACACCCAAATATACTACCGCAAGACTTCAAGATACAGTAAGCTCGTTCTGCGTAGATCGGACCAAAAATGAATAATTAAAAGTTGAAAGTAGCCATCCTTAACAATGACATCAGAACGTCAAATACCTCATTCTCCACGTGACCGTGGGTGCTGTAAAGTGTCGAAAGAAACGTGGGGAACTAAAATAGTTACAATTAAATGCGATAAAATCCTTAAAGTTAGTTTTATTCTATATAAGAGCCGTGGTAGCTCAAGGGCTAAGTGTACGGCGTAAATCCGGGTTCGATCCCTCCGACAGCAATGAAATTGTTAGTTTGATGAGTTATGTTTACATTATGAAACAGAATAAAAGTTTATCAAATCTATCAGTTTATGATTACTATTTTATGGGAAAATAATATGTATTATATTATGGAATTCGAACATATACTACTAACGTCTTTCTAGTTGTCTTTGACCTTGTGATATTAGCCTTAGTTTTTTGTATATGATATTAGCCTTCATTGGGGTTTTAATGTAAATCCGACTTGAGTTTACTAAATGAATAAAATGATTTCCCCGTATTTTTTTATTTTTAATTAGCTCTTGAAGTCGGGACTTTCTCCCATAAAAACTTGACCATAAAGAAAATTAACTAAATTAAATTAAAAATTTATTTGTAAATTGTATGTGTTTTATTATATTCTCTAGTTGACACGCGCTAGGGATGCAGGAAGTGATAAAAAATATCGACATATCGGTAAAGTTTTCTAAAAAATGTTTTACTTTATAAATTTTTATTTTGTTTGGGGTTTACTAATCTAATTCAATTAATCTGCCAATATTACGTGGTAGAGCCATGATTTACGTGGTAGAGCCATGCTGCAATTATATTAGTAGTATAGTTGTAGCACGAATGGGTCGGCTCGACCGGGGAAGGACCACGCTCTCACAGAATACCAGCGTGAAATAGTAGCTTAATGCTGCTGTATTTCGTATGGTGAGTGTAGAGAACCGGAGACCCTTTTTACTGGAAATGAGGCATTCCATCTCAGTCCTCACGGGTGACAACGCATCTGCATTTTGATTTGTAATGGAAGATAGATGTATATGTCTATGGGCCGCAGCAACCACTTACCATCAGGTGGACTGTGTGCTCGTTTGTCACCCTATTCTATAAAAAAAGCATATACTACTACCAAAACTAGTAACATCTTTTCCGATAATCAAGGTGACAGTAATGTAAAATCATAAAGAATTAAAACATTGATAAAAATGTAATGCTTTTTAATCGAATAAAATAGAATATACAATTTTCACTTTCTCTGTTGAAACTGAGGATGCATGGATTCACTATATTTTATTAAATAACTTGTTTGTTTCAGCCAGTTTATTTAGAAAGAATATTTAGAAAGAAGAATAATTGCCAGCAAGGGTTCAGTGGAGCGCGCAAAGTCAAAATTGGACAAAAATTGCACTCTTAGAACGTTGATGCCGCAGTTCTTTAAATTTATCGATTTTAAGACTGAATACAAGTATTCGGACATTCTGTAAGTATTGATTGTCACTATTTTTTATAATTACCTTTTTGGCCTATATCTCTAAAAGTTTCCCTAGATAAAAAGCTCCCAGGATGAACGTGAACTGAGTCATTCGGTGTGGTGGGTGTTAAAATTGCCGAGGGTCACGATTTCTGCGTTTGGGATTTGCTGTAGCGATCGACCGGGGAAGAACCACGTTCTCATAGAATATCAGCGTAAAATAGCAGCTCTGTTGTGTTTCGTATGGTGAGTGTAGAGAACCGGAGACTTTTATTAATGGAAACGAGGCATTTCATCTTGGTACTCAGGGGTGGCAACGCATCTGAATTTTGATTCTTAATCGAGGATAGATGTAGATGATGTCTATGAGCCTTAGCATCCATTTACTATCAGGTCGACTGTGTGCTCGTTTGCCGCCCTTATTTTATAAAAAAATACTTTGGTCTTTGGTCAACTAGTCAGCCACATGTCCACTACATATAAATACATCAACAGAATCTAGGGATATCTAAATCCTAAATTATTTACGACTTTATAGTTTAAAATCGTTTTAGTTTCCATAAATATTTTAACAGAATGAAACTTCTTTTATTCTATTTTCAAAATTTAGGAATATAAAAAAAGAAACAAAACAAAAACAAAATACGGCGACAAAGTTTTTAGTAATTCATTACGTCAACGAAAATTAAAGTTGTTCTATATTAATTAATGAAAAGGGATTTAATTGTTTTTTTTTAATATAATGTGCTGTGTGAGTTTTCAGAGTCATATAAAGTCGTCAATTGAGTCCAAATGAAATGTTAGGCGCCGTGGGTGTATAACAATAGTATATATCTAATACACCCACAATAGATTAGAAAACAGTAATATTCAACGCTTAGTTGCTGAGGCCCTACATACCAGTCAATATGTGATATCAAGATTGCGGTCACTTTATCACAGTACTGGGGATGTGGCTGAACGGTACACGGGTAGATATCGTGTTACTATGCAGAGACAGGATCTATTTCTCCAAATGGCCGCCAGAAGACAACCAATATCACAATATCAACACAACCCAACATCACAGCGATGCAACTACTACAAATACTCTGGGAGGACCACCAGAAGAGGTCCACTCATACCAAGGCGGGACAATCATGGTGAATCAGGAATTATTCTTGGCGTACCAACGCAGCTCGTTAGATCCAAGGCAGCGTGACTGCACAAATATACCACGGGGAGGTAGTAGAGCCTGTTATTGTCCCACACAGAATCCAAATGGGCCAGGAATTTGGCAGAATTGGGCAGGATTTCAGCAGCGTTGTCATGGAGCAACAGGACACCTTTAGACAGCTTGCCTCTTCGTTTTTCCTTTATCTTGTCTCGTAATTTATATATTAAAGAAGCATAATATTCGCCGTTCACGACTGTATTACGTTCTTTAAAATCCACCATCAAAATGCCTTGAAAATCCCAAAATATTGTGCACATCAGTTTTTTAGTCGATTGTTGCACCTTTGCCTTTCTAGGGGGCTTTTAACCCTTATAACGCCATTCGTTAAGGATATAATCGCCATTGACTCGCGCTTGCTTTGTGGATCATAATACAAGATCATAGTTTCATCACCAGTCACTAGCCGCTCGATCACAGTCTTTGGATTTTGGCCACAAAGATCCAAAAACTCCGAAGCGCAGCGCACTCTTTCCTGTCTCTGTACCGCTGAAAGAAGTTTCGGTACCCATCTTGCACTCACTTTTTTCATGTGAAGATGTTCATGGATCGCGCGATGAACGGTACTCTTAGAGAGCCCAAGTCTTGCTGCAATTTCTCTAATCTTCAAACGGCGGTCACTCAGAACCTCCTCTTCGATAAGAGCAATTGTTTCGGGAGTGAGCACTTCCACAGGTCGACCGTCGTGGCCAAAGTCTTCGACGGTTTCTCTCCCGAGGCGAAACTCTTTCACCCAATTTTTTACTGTGCTATAGGAGGGGGCAGACTCCTTATTATACACGTCATCCAATCGTTCTTTTATTTGGGCAGGGGATAAACCTTCTTCAAACAGAAACTTTATGACACTTCGATACTCAGTTTTCGACATTTTGGAAAAATACGCGACTCTCGTTATTTAAATGCCTGTTAAACTAAGACTAAGCATTTCATGTCGATGCATGTTTCTTATATTAAGTGCACGATAAACGTACTGTAATAGTGGCGATGAACGGTCCACTATTAACAGACTCCGAGTGGTTTCAAGGTGGAGAAATGAAACGACTGTTTGTGTAAGTCCGACTGGAGTACGAATATGGACTGTGGACTGGAATGAATATATTTGCATCTTGCCTATATTTATATGGCTGGCTCACAATTGATTTGCCAATGGTAATTATTTTTATTGTACATAGCCAATTATACTGCTTATATTATGACCAATGAAAATTAACCAAAATGTATTACTATTATGTACGTTTCGTTTCCCGGCGTGAGACTTGTGTGTTGTTCACGAAGCTACGTCGCTGGACCGGGCTATAAAAGACATGCAGATCGGTGCGCGCGCGTAGTCGGCGAGCGGCGGCGGCGTGGAATACAGCTCCGGAACAGCAAGAAGAAGCGAGCTGCAGCGTTGAAGAAACGGCTCCCCATTGGTCGACGGATACGTGACGATAGCGGCGTGTGAAGTCGATGTGGCGCTGAATGATATTTGCGGCTGCTTCTTGTTTCTTTATAAGAACGTCAAATCATCTATATGCAGTCCGCAGTATCTCAGTAGCCAGGGATAGTTAGGAAATAAATGCTTTTTATCTTCGCCTTCCGCGTTATGGTAGCAGCAGAGTATATATTATTTATTCCCGTTTAGGGCTGATTAGTCTGGCTGCTACATCACTCTCCCCCTAGCGAAAGCGTACCGGGGGCTTGACGACTCGCCCGTATTTAGTAGTTTTTAAAATAGGTCTCAACTGGGTTGATGCAGATGATGGAGTTTCAAGCCTCCCCGCTGGCGGTTTTGATGATGATGATGATGAATCCTCTGTAGTATCCTCGTTAATAATATAGGCAGGCTTTAGTCGGTCGATCGAAATAATAGTAGATTTCCTTCCGGGTATTTTTGTAGTTTGAAAGTATTTCTCGCTAATAATTTATACGGTCCGTCGTAGGTAGGTTGAAATTGTTTTTTCATTGCGTCGTTTCTTACAAAAACTTGCTTGCATGTTTTCAAATCTTGGTGAATGAATACTGATTTATTATTTCTGTGTGATTGCATTTCGGTGCATTTCGACGATAAGGCTTTGTTGATTGATTCTCGAAGTTGAGTTACGAAATCGTAATCCATTTCTTGTTTGTTTGACGCTGCTGAACTGAAGAAGTCACACGGCAGTCTTATGCTGCAGCTGTAGGTTAGCTGAGCGGCGCTAAGACTAGTGTCTGCACGCGGTGTTGCTCGTAGTCCGAGTAGCACTGTAGGTAGCTCATCAATCCACTTTGTATGTTGAGATAAACGAGTTTTGAGTGCGGTTTTTAATGTACGATGCCATCGTTCGATTATTCCGTTTGCCTGAGGATGGTATGCTGTTGTACGTGCCTTCTGTATTCCTATAGTTTGAAGAAGTTTCAGGAATAGGTTGCTTTCGAAATTTCTTCCTTGATCCGTTGTGATGGTTTTAGGTGATCCGAAACGAGTAATCCAATTTTCATAAATTATCTTCGCGACGGATTCGGCTGAAGTATCATCGGTAGGTATTGCTTCTGGCCATCTTGTTGTTCTGTCGATCATTGTTACGAGGTAACGATATCCTTGCGGTGAAGTAGGTAATGGTCCGACGATGTCAACGTGCAGGTGTTCGAATCTCTCCGTGGGTGGAAATGTAGCTAGATTACCTGATGTATGCCTTTGTACTTTGCATTTCTGGCATTGAATGCATTGCTTCGCCCAGTTGCCAACATCCACTTGCATTGAAGGCCAAAAGAATTTTTCAGTGATGAGTTTTCTTGTTGTTCTAACACCTGGATGACTGATGTTGTGCAGTGCATTGAAGACTTCGCGACGACATTCTTCTGGTAGGTATGGTCGCATAGTTGTCGTTGAGGCTTCACAGTATATAGGTAGATGCGTCATTGGCATTGTAACTTGCTTGATGGACAAGTTACCTTGCTTCGATAGATGTTTTATGTTGTCACTATCTCTGTCTTGTGCTGCGGCGATCTTATGATAGTCGATTGATGTAGGGCACGTTACACTGTCGATTGGTACGCGACTGAGTGCGTCGGCGACTATGTTGTCCTTTCCACTGATGTGACGTATGTCGGTAGTGAATTCACTTATGAAAATAAGTTGTCTTTCTCTTCGTGGTGTTTCCGATAGTGATGGTTTCTTTGAAAGTACATATGTTAATGGCTTGTGGTCGGTAAAAACGATCAGGTTTCGACCCTCGAACGTTTTTCTGAAGTGCTTGATAGCCATGTAAATAGCGAGTAGCTCTCGATCGAATGTACTGTAGTTACGTTGAGTATCGGAGAACTTCTTCAAAAAATAGCCAAGTGGTTGCCATTTCCCATTGCTGTATTGTTGGAGAACGGCTCCTGCTGAGAGATCGGATGCGTTGCTGAAGATAGCAAGGGTTGCTTCGTGTGATGGGTGAGCGAGTAAAGCTGCATTTTGGATCGCAACTTTACAAGCTTCAAATGCCTTCGTGGCTTCATCGTTCCATTCGATTGACGTTTTATCTTTTTTCTTCGTGTTGTGAAGGTAGGCGTGAAGTGGTGCTTGGATTTCAGCGGCTTTAGGTATGTGTTCCCTGTAAAAATTTATCATCCCAAGAAAACGCCTTAGCTCTTCGATAGTTTTAGGTTTCGCATAATCGATGATTGCTCTGACTTTTTCGGCAGGCGGTTTGATTCCTTCCTTGCTGACGGTGAAACCACGAAATTGAACTTCTTGCTGTCCAAATATGCATTTCGAAGGGTTGATTGTGATTCCGTTGTCTTCTAATCGCTGTAGCACGGTGCGTAGATGGGTTTCATGCGTTTCTTTATCAGGGCTTGCAACAAGGAGATCATCAATAAATGCGAAAACGAAATCCAGTCCATGGAGTCTTCGTGTATGAATCTTTGGAAAGTTTGACCTCCGTTCTTTAATCCTGGGATCATTCTTGGGAATTCGAATAATCCCATTGGGGTAATTATTGATGTCTTCTCTATGTCTTCATCGCGTACTCTTATTTGTTGGTAAGCTCGGTTGAGATCGATGGTGGAGAATATAGTCTTGTCTGATAGTTGATGAGTGAAATCCCTGACTCGCGGTGTTGGGTAGCGGTCAGGAGTGGTAATAGAATTCAGTCTTCTGTAATCTCCACAAACTCGTAATTCTCCGTTCTTCTTCGGTACAATGTGAAGTGGTGATGACCAAGGGCTTTTGCTTGGACGGCATATTCCTTGCTCAATCATGTTTTCGAATTCCTTTCGAACTTGCTCGTATAGGTGCGGTGCGATTGGACGTGCACGGCAATGAAGTGGTGGTCCATTGGTTTCGATGAAATGCTCAACGTCGTTCTTCGGTGTTAATTTCATTGAAGTTATTCTTGTGATACCAGGGTATTATTCGAGGATCTTGTGATACGGTTGTTGAACATCTATGCTTCTTATTGTGGGCAGAAGGTTGCGTGTTCAAATCACGTCGGGGTCACCACTGTAATAGTGGCGATGAACGGTCCACTATTAACAGACTCCGAGTGGTTTCAAGGTGGAGAAATGAAACGACTGTTTGTGTAAGTCCGACTGGAGTACGAATATGGACTGTGGACTGGAATGAATATATTTGCATATTGCCTATATTTATATGGCTGGCTCACAATTGATTTGCCAATGGTAATTATTTTTATTGTACATAGCCAATTATACTGCTTATATTATGACCAATGAAAATTAACCAAAATGTATTACTATTATGTACGTTTCGTTTCCCGGCGTGAGACTTGTGTGTTGTTCACGAAGCTACGTCGCTGGACCGGGCTATAAAAGACATGCAGATCGGTGCGCGCGCGTAGTTGGCGAGCGGCGGCGGCGTGGAATACAGCTCCGGAACAGCAAGAAGAAGCGAGCTGCGGCGTTGAAGAAACGGCTCCCCATTGGTCGACGGATACGTGACGATAGCGGCGTGTGAAGTCGATGTGGCGCTGAATGATATTTGCGGCTGCTTCTTGTTTCTTTATAAGAACGTCAAATCATCTATATGCAGTCCGCACTATCTCAGTAGCCAGGGATAGTTAGGAAATAAATGCTTTTTATCTTCGCCTTCCGCGTTATGGTAGCAGCAGAGTATATATTATTTATTCCCGTTTAGGGCTGATTAGTCTGGCTGCTACAGTACTATTTAATGCAACACAACATGTAGCGACACGTCGCGTTGAACTATATCAGGCCAGTTCATTATGGGACCGCCTGGTATGTAAGAGGTGGTAACACTGATTAGATTTTATTATACAATTAGACATTTATTAGTTTTTATAAGATTTTTTCTATTTTCATCAAAATAATAGTTTTAGGGACATGACTTTTTTATCATACTGATTTTATACGGCGATTAAAAAATTATCATTTTTATTTAAAACAAAAATCATACAAAATGTGTTTTATTTTTTATTAAAAACCTTATAATAATCTATCATTCTTCCATTTAATATATCAGAAAATTCTTCAATTTTAGATAATTGATGAAATATAAATTATCCCTAGATTTTGTTTGATGTGTTTATAAGTATGACTGTGTAGGTGTCTCCGGCAGCTCTCATACTGTAGCAATCATTACATGAACACTCTCCCAGCATTACAAAAACACGCTCAATAACTTTGAAATTTTTTGAACTATTTTCCAATTTTATTTAATTTTTATCTTTGTCATTGTAATATAATCTCGAACTGACTTGAATTTCTGTTATTTAATATATTTTGAATATTTTTTGATTTTTTAAGCCAATATTAAGCCTACTTTATTATAATACTTAATATTCGAAATTAATGTATTTTAACTTTATGCTTATAAATGCATTTAAATGTTTAAAATATTATAATCATAATAATTTTATATGAAATCATATATAATTTAATTATTATTTATTAATTATAATAATGTGCAGTCACAATACGTATATTACGGTAATATCTTGGTTGAACTCTTTATTGATGACGAAGAAGCGTGTCTGCAATTGCGGAAGCTTACTAATATGGTTAAAATCCATTTTCGGGTGGGATGGTTTTTTACCTAAGATGACTGATGACTATTACAGAATTTACTTATTAAAGAATGTTGGAAAACGTTTTGATGACGATATTATGAATTACTTTCGATTGATAATTGCGGTAAGTACTTTAGTCTCCTCATTTCAATCCTGAGTTAGAGTTCCATAATACTTGTAATCTCTAAGGATCTCCTAGGTGTGTGTTACTTGCAGTATTACAGTGGCTGCAAATAACCGCGGGTACGACAAACTCCGCCCACGTTGAGTCCCGCGATTCCGTGAGGCGTTGAGGTCACCGGCCCCTAGTTGATTCTTGGCACTTTATGCGTTTCGTGCATCCTGTGCCTAGTCGCGTGTAAAGTGCCACCGTTGCACTTCCCCCAACCCTTTTGGTGTACAAAAGGGGTAGGCAGTGCCCCATGTGTTGAAAGCCATAGACTTTTATTACTATAGTTAGACAGGGCCGTTAGTTAATTACCTATGTCTGATAAGAAAAAGGGGGAGCCTCCCCCCCCATCTAGAAAACCACCGGACCGAAAAGGTGTGTTGGATCGACCACTGGTTGTGAGGGATCTGTCGAACCCGGAACGCACGAGGGTCGTGTCCTCCTTCTCACAGATCCCCCAACGAAAACCTGTCTCGCCACGGAAGGAGCCCGCACAGGGTGCTGCGCTCACGCCGGCCGTATCTGAGCATACGGCCAGGCAAGAACCACCACCCCAACAGCAGCGAGCTGTAAAAACGGCTAGACGCCATACTCCACCGGAGACCGAAGCCTCCTTATACGAAAAGAGGCAAAGGATTGGCTCCCAACTGTCCTCCGACGAGGCACCGTCTACATCGGAGGAGGACGATGAGTACCACCATCGGGTGACGCAGAAAAAGGTGTTGAGGTCACCACCTAAATCACCATCACCACCGCAACTCCCCCCCCCCCGCTCCATATCACCGGATCGGCGAAGCCATGATTCGGCCCAGTACGAGCAGGGGGGTGAGGAATCCTTCAGTTGGGGGTCAACTACTTATGCCACCCTCGCTGCATCCGCCGGCCGATCATCGCCGGTGGCAACAATAAATCCGTCCGGGCTCTCACAGGACGATGGCCAACGGCCATCTACCAGTTATGCCCATATGGTAGCTGCACCAGCAGTACCACGACCACCACCGGCGGCAGCGTCTACAGAAAAACCTGCCGACCAGGAGAAGGGCCGTTACCCACCCATAGTGGCCGAATGCCTACCAGACTGGACGAGGCATTTTAAGGAGCTCAACAAAATGTTGGGCCACCCCATAAGTGCCCGTCCGTTTGGGAAAGGCGTCAGATTCACACCGCAGAGTGCCAATGAGTTCCGCACAGTACAGCGGTACATGGTGGAATTGACGAAGAAAACACCAACACTGTCGTGGTATTGTTATACCCCGGAGGAGGACAAGCCCACTAAAGTGGGCATCCGGGGTCTACCAATGGGCACGGATACCAAAGCAATAGAGGAGGCTATAAGGGCAAAGGGCTTCCCTATTAAATACGTAAAGGCTATACCACCTCGTAGAAGCAGACCTGGCTGCGTCTACTTTGCCCAACTGGACCACCTGAGCCTGGAGCAGCTCCAGGAATTATACAACATCGACGAGCTCCTCTATATGAGAGGAGTCGTCATCGAGGCCTGGCAAAGAAAAGCAGGACCAGCCCAATGCCATCGATGCCAGGCCTTCGGGCACGCCTCTGCCAACTGCTTCAGGCCAGTGAGATGCGTGCGCTGTGCCGGGGAGCACATTGCCAGCCAATGCCCTCGGGGTAGGGAAGAAGAGCCGAAATGTGCCAATTGTGGCAAAAACCACACGGCAAATGACCGCCGCTGCCCAGTCCTGAGGAGGACTGCTAGGAGGCAGGGGATAACCTTGCCGGGACTACTCCCGGAAGCACCCAAAAAGGCCCCTCAGAGTCGTCCGAAAGCTGTTACAATCCAGCAGGACGGGTGGACCACCATCACCGGGAAGGGCAGGCAACCAGCCCCCCCCCACCCGTAACATCCCAGGAAACGGTGGAACCCACAACGATCAGGGCAACCACCGGGGCGACTCTACAGCCTCCCGCCAATCCTGCCACTGAACGGCAACCCTCTAAGAAGAGGAGGCGGGAGAGAAGTAGGAAGAAGTCGCAGCCTCCTCAGGCTGTCACCTCTACCCCGACACCAACAATACCAGTAGCCTCGCAAAAGGCGCAGATTACTAGGGTGATAACCAATGTGGGTACAGCGCCAGAAAGGGCCCTACCAGAACGTAGGGCCCGCTCTAAATCTAGAGCACGCTCAACCCACAAGCCAAGAGGGCAGGACCAGGAACAACCACACCCGAGACAATTGCCAACGCCTTCTTACAGGAGAACACCTTCCTCCGGCCTCGAAACAGCAGATGCAATCCAACGTCTGGTTGGTATTGCCATCGAGGTCGGCACGCAAGTCCTGGCTGACATAAGAGCCGGGACAGATCCAGTGACAGCGATAATGAAGGCACTGGCAAACCTTCTTGCCCGGCATTATGGAGGAGAGTAATCTGCGCCTCCTCTATTGGAACCCGGACGGAATACAGCAGAAGCTGCATGAACTCCGCACAGTCGCCCAGCAACAGGATTTACACATCATCTTGCTGGGAGAGACAAAGTTGAACCCAAAGACGCATATTAAGCTGCCGAATTATCACATTTACAGGAGGGACGAGGTCACTGCTCAAGGGGCCGCCTATAGAGGAACGGCGGTTCTAGTGAGGAGGGACATCGTCCATCAAGAGCTGGGATTACCACCTTACCAGACTATGCGCTCTATCGCATAAAAATGGAGGCGGCGGGCGAGGAACTTAGAATCTACGCGGCATACCGCCCGCCAGGGACTCCATTTTGCTCCTCAGACATCCGGACGGTGATGGAAGGCGACACACCCACAATTGTCGCCGGGGACCTAAACGCTAAACACCCGGCGTGGGGGTCCAGAGTGATCACCCCGCCGGGTCATGAACTATATGAAGATGCGGAGAAGAACTCGTATGACGTTTTGGGTCCCGAGGAACCAACTCACGTTCCTACTGATCCAAGGAGGAAACCGGATGTATTAGACATCGTGCTCACTAGGAACGTCAACTATCCGATAGTGGTAGAAGTGCTGTACGACCTCTCTTCACAGCACCTCCCGTTACTGATAACCCTTGGCCTGAAGGCGGTGTCTACGCCGCCCAGAGCGTTTAAGACACGTGTCGACTGGAGGCTCTACTGTCAACACCTGCAGCAGAGACCTCCAGCTCACCAGCCGATAAGCACAGCGGACGACGTAGAGGCCGCTGCAACTAGAATTACCAAAAACATCAAGGAGGCCCTCCACGCGGCCTCTACGATCGTCCCGATCACCGCCAGGCGAGACGATCTGCCGCTTAACATATGCGTGCAGATCAGGCGCAAGAGAGCGTTAAGAAAGCTCTGGGCGCGTACTCGCTGCCCCAGATTAAAGACTCAGCTCAATACCATCTCGGAGGAACTATCGGTTGCAGTCCAGGCCTTCAGAGGCGACGCCTGGGATCGGCGCATCAGCAAGGCTGAAGAGCAAGATGCGTCGCTCTATAAACTGAACCGGCAGTTAACCAGAACCAAACCTCCCGTTTGCCCGTTGATAGATAGCACAGGCAAACGCTGCTACGATGCCAAGGGCAGAGCGGATATCCTAGTCGAGCACTTCGAGGAACAATTTATGCCGAACCCAGCAAGTGCGGAGTTCATGGAGCTTCATGCCAGGAAGGAAAGTCGCGTACAGGAGTTCCTGTCGTTGCCCGCGCCGCCTCTTGCAGGAGAGTGGTTCATCTCCCCCGCTGAATTGCGGAGGACAGTAACCCGCCTGCAACCGAGGAAGGCGCCGGGGCACGACGGGATTACCAACGCTGCACTCCGACAGCTGCCCAATAGAGTCATAGTAGAGCTTGGTCGACTCTACAATGGGATATTGCGGACATCCCACTTCCCGGAGGACTGGAAAAAAGGCAGAATCATCGTCTTGCCGAAACCCGGGAAGGACAGGCGTAGAGCTGCCAGCTACAGGGCGATCACGCTATTACCACACATAGCTAAACTGTTTGAAAGATTGCTGCTGAGACGTCTCCGTCCGTGCATCCAACTTCGGGCGGAGCAGCACGGATTCAGGAGGGGTCACTCTACAGTCACACAATTGACTAGAGTGCTGCACCTGCTTGCGGCAGAGTACAATCGTGGCCGCATATCGTTGGGCGTCTTTCTCGATATCGAGAAGGCGTTCGACCGGGTGTGGCACATAGGATTACTTTATAAACTGAAAGAACAGACCAGTGTCCCTCTTGCTATGTTGCGGTTAATGGCGTCTTTCCTGGAAGACAGGAAGTTCTACGTCTGCGTAGAGGACGCCGAGTCCGCAACAAAAACCATCAATGCCGGCGTTCCACAGGGCAGCTGTCTGTCACCAGTCCTGTACGCGGCTTACACTAACGATATACCTACACTGGCAGGCAGGCTTCAAGAGTGGGAGGACGATGTTGAGCTGGCGCTATACGCGGACGATAGCGCCTATTTCACCTCGTCCAGAAGAGCCCACATAGCCACTGCCAAGATGCAGCGTCTGCTGGACCTGCTGCCACCATGGCTGGATGAGTGGAGGATGGTCGTCAACGTTGGTAAGACGACCGCTCTGCTCACTCGCTGTCTCAGGAATTTACCACCTCCGCTGACCCTCAATGGCCAGGAGATTGCGTACCAGAAGGCCATAACTTATCTTGGGTGCAGGATCGACAGGACGCTGCGCATGACCGCGCACGTCGACTTCGTCGTCCGCCGGGCCCGATGTGCGCGGGCGACGCTCTTGCCGGTACTTGCATCCAAACTGCCTATAAAAACTAAGCTCCGGATATACAAGATGTATATCCGGACCATCATCACGTATGCTGCACCGGCCTGGTACGCACTTCTGAGCGACCCTCTGAGGCGGCGACTGCAGGCCCAGCAGAATCTGACATTAAGGACGATTGTCGGAGCAGGTCGTTACGTCCGGAATGACGTCATAGCGGCCGATCTGAAAGTCGAGACTATCACCGACTTCGTGGCCCGGTTAGCGCGCGGCATGTTTGACCGTGCCGATAACGGGCCACATGAACACCTGAACGGCTTTGCGCCGTTGCACACCCGGCCACCGGACGGGCGACCTCTTCCAAGAGAACTCCTCTCTATATGTGATTAGAGAGTCGAGTAACAACCCTCAATGCCGCTGAAAGGCCAACTTTGACTATAATAGATAACCTCTTTTTTTTCCGTAATTAACCAATTACGGAAAAACCGGATTTACTACATTACGCCTGAATAGGCAACAAGGGCTGGCCCATAGTGATGGGCCATGAGGAATATCCGGGCAATGGGGTATACCCCGAGGCCCGACACCTGCATTGTCCTACCCGGGCACTGTAGACGACAATTAAAAACTTGTAATCGCCTAATGTAATCGTAACTACATCCTTATAAATTTTTTTAAGTGAAGAAGATTATGTATTTCTCTTCTTTAACAGCAACTCTCTTCGACCGCATAATCTCTATATAAACAAATCAATTGAAATTTGATTTTTTTAGATTCATTCTATGTGATATTCTTGTGATGAAATTTTTGTGTTTGTTTAGTTGATCCCGGATTGTTAGATTTAAAATTGCATCTGGTAGGCAATATTTAATTACGCCTGATGGTAAGAGGATACTGTGGCCCATAATCGTCTACATTTATCCTCGATTAATAATCCAAATGCATATTTTTATAGAAGAGGGGCAAACGAGCATGCGGCTCACGTAAGTGACTACCGCCGCCCATGAATTAACAACCGCAACTCCAGAGGAATTGCAGTTGCGTTGCCAATCGTTTAGAAAGAAGTAAGCTTTTTATTGAAAGTCCCTAAGTCGTATCAGTACGGAAATATCACTGGTGATAAACAATAAACCACAGGGAAGTTGTACGAGGAAGAAAACTCCTAGTAAAACGCACAGTGGTAGATCGCCAGGCATCCAGTTGGTGAGGATGGTATCGTGAATTTTTATGCGTTGTGCGTTCGGGAAATTGACAGCTGGAACTAATTATAACAATTCCTCAGAACACTCCACGTAGTAGATGTGATAGAAAACGCAAGGCATGAAACATCGAGTCGATCAAAAAGAACACGATCGTCGACGATTTGAACCACTCTGCGCTGGTTGCAGTCAAGTGGAAGAAGCTGACACTGAGGTGCCCGACCTAGAGACGAGAACAGTATTCCATGTGAGGCCCCCCCTTGCGCTTTGTAAAGTTGCAAGCGATGTGCCAGCATGAAGTGCTGTCTTGCTCTGCAGAGCACGCCAAGCTTTTTAGAGGTAAATTTGGACTTACCCTTCAAGTGATTACAGAACTGCACGCTATCCAATATGTTGACGGCGTGGTTTCCGATGCTAGCTGAGGCAGCAAGGGTAGTGCCTTGGTGCCTCAACTAACTAAAACAGCTAACTGAGGAGATGCGACAAAGCGATTTTTTAGCGGTAAACGCGCAAACTTATGTCTTCTAGGGATTGAACTGGACTAGATTTATTCGCCCCCAATCCAAAACTATGTTCAGCAAAGACTCGACTTTAGACACAAGTATGTCTCGGTACTCTGTGACATTTTCCCGAGAAATACTGGCACGTCCGGTGTATAAAACACAACCAGTGCTGTCATCTGCATAGCTATGAATGTTAGCGGTTTGCAACATATCATTGATATGCAGAAGAAACAGCGTTGGTGACAACCTTTTGGAACATCAGCGTTAACAGCCTTGTAATCAGAGCATGCACCGTCTACTACGAACTTAGTGCTCCAATCAGCAAGAAAACTAATGGTCCAATTGCACAATTTCACGGGAAGTCCATAGAAAGAAAACTTCGAAAGAAGCGCTTTGTGCCAGACCAGATCAAAGGCCTTCGCTACGTCTCAACTTACGGCTAATGCCTCCCCCTTGGACTCTACTGCCTCCACCCATCTATGAATCAGGTAGACCATAAGATCACCAGCTGATCGACCACGACAAAAACTGTATTGGCGGTCACTAATCAGCTGGTTATCCTCAAGGTATCTCATGAGCTGGCAATTTACAATTGTTTTGGAGAACAGGGAGGTGATGGCAATAGGCCTGTGGTTGGACGGGTCTGAGCGGTTGCCTTTTTTAGGTTTCGGGTGGACCAAAGCTGTCTTCCATGAATTCGTAACTATACAATGGGAGTAGGGGTACCGAAAAAGACGCGTTAAAACCAGTACCAACTCCAGATCACACGTCTTCAGCCCAATAGGAGGGACTGCAATAGGTCCACTCGAATTGCTGACGCCCAGGGAGAGGAGTGCTTTGTGAACTCAGTGCTGTGTCAACCGCACATCTGGCATGGAGAACTTACACCGCGCGATGGTTTACGGTGTACTCCCACCATCATCGAGAGTCAAGTTAGACGCAAAGAGAGAGCTCAACAGATCGACCTTCTCCTTTGTGGCATGGACCAGTCGTCCTCTCTGTCCAGAGATGAATGAGATGACTGACAGAGGTTCCCTTGGACAGTTTTTCAGAGAGACCGAAATGCACGGGTTCTCGAAGAAAGGCGAACTAGTTTCTCGACCATTCTGTCGATGTGTTCGGTGCTTACATCAAGTGACGTCGATTCCTCAGCCTAGGCCCGGTAGCACTCCTGCATATAGAGTGATGTTATTTTATAGGGGTGACCAAACCACGGCTGAGATCTGCCTCCGATGGGTCACCACAGAGGGTGGAAAAAAGAGTTCCATATCCTGAAGTACCACGTCCGCTACAGAATCAGCCACAACGCTGGGATCGTTCGGCGAGGAACAAACCTACCCACAAGGGCAGCATGCAAAAAAAAAACATCCTATCCCAATCGGCCGCTAAACATGGTGGCAGCCTGCAGAATGCAAGCTTGACGTTAATGTGACTGGCACCGCACTCTGGCTAAGACAACGGTCTAACGAACTTAGAGTGGCGTCGACGGAACCTGATATCAGTCCGAATGAGAGGTCAGCAGAAGGTACAACAGGGAAGATATATGATTTTCCACATCTGGAATCCGCGTAGACGATGTAACCAGTTGTGTCAGACTATATGCCAAGGCAAAGTCATTCACTGATCTCTCCGCATGAATGATTAAACGTGAACCAAGCCATTTGGTGTGGTGAGCGTTAAAATCGCCAAGGATCACGACCTCTGCGGATGGGATGTGCTGTAGCACGGAATCCGTAGCCATTTGGACGTGGTCGATGAGTCGGTCTGTTTAAGCATTACCGCTATAGGACCTATAGAGGCACCCGTGGATGCGGGGATGGTCATCGTGGTCTACGCGCAGCCATAGGACAGACAGCTCCGTACCTTCAAAACCGCTGAGGCATCGGAAACAGATGTCCTCCCTGACGTATATGCAAACTCCAGCTTGGGGTACAAAGGAGTGTTCTAATTTGTACCTGGGGTGGGAGAGGTATGAAGTATCATCTGGAGAGGGCACCTGTATCTCGGTTAACATCTCAACCCCCTAACGGTCTCATGGGACCGCGGCCATATTCCGTCAATTCCCTAGCGGTCTCATGGGGTTGCGCCCACCCACAGCGCATCGAAATACAATAAAATCTTTTTGTAATGAAGTAAAACCTGACTTTTTTTAGCCCAAATATATAAAATTTTGTATAGATTTTATAATGCTAAACTTCTTGATAGAAATGTAGTCTCTAAATATAAGTTTTAATGAATTTTTAAGTTCTGTGAGTGGGTACGGTCGCATGCGATCTCTCGGGATTTGCCGGGCGCATGTGATTTTTATGGCGCTTGAAGGGTTAAAAAGAGCAAGGCCGGCCTCGCCGTCTCCAGATGGTAGTACACAGCGTTAAGGTTGGAATAAAGTCCCCTAATGTTGCAAAAAGTCATGGATATCGTGGCAGGGGCCATCTTAGTGTTGTTGACCCGCTTGCCCCGAGCAGTTTTAGTCGCAGGTAGAATTGTGCCCCCCTCCCCCCAGAATACGCGGGGCAGCCTGAGCACACACGCTCAATAGGAGTAGGATAACTTGGTCGTGGATGCTCAGCGAGGGATTCTTCGTCGTCCGTTGGATGTTGTTTTTTGGTTGATTTCGTTACCATGTTAAAGGGGGATTGGGCCTCTGGCCACCTGAACTCACCAGGCCGAACGCAGAGATAAATCTCTACTTCACGCTGGTTTTCTGTAAGGTCGTGGTACCACCCCGCTTCGAGCCGGCACATCCATGCGACAGCAAAAGCTGCAGTGTGCCTCTATCACTGTTTGTAACATATGATACATTTTGATGAAAGATCCTATCCAGTAAAAAGGGTCACTGGTTCTCTACAGTCACCATACGAAAAACTAAACATTAAGCTGCTTTTTTCGTCAGTCGTGATCGTCAGTCATTTCATTACATTTTGGAATGTTTCAGATAAGGCAAAATAGAAAATAATATGTAATATTACTATAATATACATTTATAGGCGGTTAAGTATAATGAACAAGCAGAAGGGTCAAATGATGTAGTGTCTTGTAAATACAATTATAAAATTACTGTCTTTACTTTTATCCGTGATGAATTGATGTGACATAGTCGTGATTACTTTTTGAATAGAAAGACTGTCTGTTTTTGATCCTTGCGTGTTTTTTTTGCGCCCGAAGCAATCAAAGGACTACCCTATATGTAGGGAGGCGGAAAATGCGTTACGCATACCACGATAGCCGGTCTATCGTGGTTATGAGGGACTCACTCCCTACCGGGGGAACCTAAGTGTTGCCCTCCAAAAACCGCCTTTGGGGACTGGCAACTGGCTGTTTAAGCTTTCTTATGCCGTATCGGGAGCGATCCTCTTTTGAGAAAAGAGGGCGCAGGCGGCTACGAGCCGCTGAGGGAGTGCCTACGAAGGCAAATTAATTATGAATAAATGATTTAATTTAATAAGAGTTGGCCTGAGCCGCCAGGAGGCAGTTCAGGTCGTTTGATAGTTTATTAGGCGGGTCCGAGTGAGAGTTTCTCGGCCTGAGAAGGGGGTGGGGCTGCATAAGTAGCTGCCTCACGAATAAAATGGTTGGAGTGCGACTCTGAGGCTTTGAAAAAGTTCTCAGAGAGTTTTTTGAGAAATTGTTGAATTGTAGGGAGCTCTAGGTCCCGATGAAGGTCGGCATTACGGACGTACCAAGGTGCGTTCGCAGCTCGACGACAGAAAAGGTTTTGAACTATTTGGAGTTCATTAATAATTTTAGGGTCGTCGTGGGAAAAAATGGGGCCCGTGTAGGACATGACTTGTCGTCCTTTCGTGTATATGTAGGAAGGTATTACGATTAGAAGATTACGATTAATCCTACTTTTGATGGAAGATAGTGTAAATGTGTAGAGAAAATAATAAAAGGCTTTAGGATAGCATAGAATCCTTTTTATCCAATATATCACTTTATACTACACACACACATACACACACACACACACACACACACACACACACACACGCACACACACACACACACACACACACACACATAATAATTTATTCGTTAGCACGAATTAACGGTGTCCGCTCCGTCCGTTAGCCAGTATTATTAGGAATATTGACTCACCGGGGTTTCTTCTATTTTGTTGAGCACTATAGCTGCGACTTATGGAACTTCTTCTGGACAGACACTCTGGGGCCCCAGGGGTACATCGGGAGAGAAGCGTTGTGGTTTCAACGACGAGCGCAGCGGGAAGAGAGGTGTGGTTCCAATGACTAGCGCGGCGGGAAGAGAGGTATGGTTCCAATGACTAGCACGGCGGGAAGAGAGGTGTGGTTCCAATGACTAGCGCGGCGGGAAGAGAGGTGTGGTTCCAATGACTAGCGCGGCGGGAAGAGAGGTGTGGTTCCAATGACTAGCGCGGCGGGAAGAGGCTGCGCGTCGGTCGCGCGTGCCTTATATATTTTCGGTTCCGATGATTACGTGACATTCTAGAATCATCTTCTTTCCCCTCCCACCCCACCACCCCGATGTGTCGATAGGAGGGTATGAATGATATCGTTTTGGGAAGGAATAAACGACTTGGCACCTACCGTCAAAATATAAAATAAATACGAATGGGTTTCCGCGCAACCATCTCCACCGCCCTTGAAGGATTTCCTTCAAAATTAACTAAAACAACTAGAGCTAAGATCAACTAACAAAAATAACTAACTAACGCTAAGATTACCTAAATTCAACTACAATTTAACCTAGAAAGCTAATTTAAATTATGGAAAAGTCAAGGGGCACAAACGGACAACAGGACGCAGGTAAGACCCAACCGTGGTCTTAACGCGAGCTATCCTAATTACTCCGTCGGAACCGGGAAAGACCTCTTCGACAATTCCTAACGGCCAGTGGAGAGGCGGCGTATTCTCTTTGTTGAGCACAACTACAGTTCCTACAGCTAAAGGCTCAGTTGCTGTGTTCCATTCTTGCCGAGACTGCAAAGTATGCAAGTATTCCATCCTCCATCGTTTCCAAAACGATTGCACTAACCGATCTAATAATTTGTGGCGTGCGGAAATGCTAAGTCTGTTCTCATCCATATCTGCGGCGGGCAAATACTTTAAAGGCGTTAAATTCAAAAAATGTGCTGGAGTTAGAGCCAGCGGTTCCGAGGGGTCACTAGACAACGTACGACAAAGTGGGCGGCTCTTCATTACGCATTCAATTTGAGCGAGCACCGTACTTAGCTCTTCGAAGGACAAAATTTGATTTCCTATTACTCGGTATAAGTGACTCTTTAGACTCTTAATATTAGTCTCACAATTGCCCCCAAAATGACTCGCGGCTGGGACGTTCAGAGACCACTCAATGCGGTTCTCGGCTAGAATGTGAGCGAACTCCGAATTATAATACTTGCTAGCTAAGAGCTCATGTAGTTCTGATAAAATACGTTTTGCACTGACGTAGTACGTACCGTTATCCGAATACAATTTACTTACAGGGCCACGGCGGGAAAGAAATCTTTTAAATGCACCCATAAAGCCTGCTGTGCTTAGATCACCAACGAGTTCTATATGCACCGCTCGAGTAGTTAGACATACGAAAATGCAGACGTAAGCCTTTGTGGATCTTATACCACGCCCGCGAGTGAGCGTGACCTTAAACGGACCAGCGAAATCAGACCCGGTGTGCGTGAAGGGCTTTACTGATTGTATTACTCTACAAGATCTAAGTTCCGCCATTTCCGGAAATGACGGCTTGGGGCGTGCCCGAAAGCAAGCTATACATCTGTGCACCCGATTGCGTATTAAACTACGTGCAGAAAGAATCCAATAATTCTGACGCAAAATCGTCATCAACAAGTCGGGGCCAGCGTGCGAGTTCAATTTATGATGGTAATCGACTAATAAGTTCATGATATGGTCTTTACGCGGTAAAACTATAGGGTGCCGTTGGTCGAAACTCAATTGCGAGTTGGACAAGCGTCCACCTACCCTTACAATCCCATCCTGTAAAAATGGCTTAAGGCGTTGAAAGGCGCGACTACAAGCTCTATTCGATTGTAATCTTCTAATTTCTTCAGAGAAGTGCGCACGTTGAAGTTCACGTAATACTAGCGACTCGGCATAGTTGTAATCGGATGCTAAGACATACGAACGTTGCGGTAAAAGCTTCGCGAATCGACAAACGTAAATTACGCTACGCAATAATTTCGACCAAGAGGACAAGCGGTTCGCCAAAGCAATGATTGGAGAAACCTCGCTCGAAACGTTCGCCACTAGAGCGTGTCTCTTCTCTTCCGGCGGTTGTGACACTGACGAAGGTTCTAAATCGGTTATCGGCCATTGCGAGGGATCCAAGTGAACCCAAGCAGGTCCGTGGAACCAAAGCGGGTGGTCCATTATTTGCATCGGGGTGAGTCCACGGGATAGACAATCGGCGGGGTTTTCCGTACCGGACACGTGATAAAAGTTCCGCGTTTCTAACTCGTCTTGGATCTTGGCCACTCGGTTCGCGACAATCGTATCCCAACGGTGGGGTGAAGAATGAACCCAGCATAAGGCGACGGTGGAGTCGGAAAAGGCAAATATCCTTTCTATGTGAACTCTATCCCTACATGCGCTGATAACTGCGGTAATAAGCTTGGTGAGTACTAATATTGCGCAAAGCTCTAAGCGCGCCAGAGAGACAACCTTACTAATGAGGCTAATTTCGAATTTCTAGCGTTATTCTGCACGTGGAAATATACAACGCCCCCGTAAGCCTTCTCGCTGGCGTCTGCAAACCCAACGACCGTTATGACGCTATTTCTATCGACGTTTATATGACGCGGTATTTTACATACATAAACACTCACGCCTGTCACACAGAGGGGTAGGCAGAGACTACGGACTTCCATTTGGCACGATCCTGACATACCTCTTTCGCCTCCTTTACATCCATATATCTACGCATACATGCTCGTCGGTTAAGGGTACTTCTAACGTGGCCCATTTTCAAAATATCGCCAATTTGGTCGATAAACTTTTTTCTAGGGCGTCCCTTTCCGACTCGGCCATTCACATCTGCCATATAAATTTGCTTTGTCACTCTTTCCTCATTCATTCTTTCTACGTGACCAAACCACCGAAGCATTCCTTTCTTAATCCTGGTCACAACATCATCTTGCATACCACATTTATCTCTTATCACGCAATTTCTCACCCTGTCATTCAGATTAAACCCTAGCATATTCCTTAAAGACCGCATTTCTACAGCATTTATTCTACTTTCGTGCTTCTTCTGCCACACCCAGCTTTCACTAACATACATTAAAGTAGGGACTAACACAGCATTATGAATTACCATACGTGCCTGTTTTGACACATTCTGGTTCTTCATAATAGAGTGTAGTGCCCCATTCACTCTATTCCCTGCATTTACTCGTCGTTCTATTTCCCTATCATATCTACCATCCCTGCTAAATACACATCCCAAATACACAAACTCATCCACTTGCTCAATTAACTCTCCTTCTATTCTTATTTCACATACCGTTTTGCTTTCTTCTCTTTCAAAAACCATCACTTTCGTCTTACTTGCGTTCACTTTCATTCCCCTTTCTTTCTTATTTTAATTTCTCTTAATAAAGGAAGTTCCTCTCTAAAACGCTGCCACAACCGAACAATGCTGTCTGGCGGCGAGTCATCCCAGTCGCATTCAAATAACCAAAGTTGTTTAATCAAAAGCTTAGCGTATAATACCACCGGAGCTACGAAACCCATGACGTCCCATAATCTAGCAACGCATGACAGTATTGTGCGCTTTGTGCATTTCTCTACGGGCGGATTTACCTTAAGGCTAAACACGTCGGACTCTGGTGACCAACACAGACCGAGCACCTTGTGTGTATCAGAATCGTCGAAATCCTTTATCGCTGAAAGACGGTGTGATAGTGGGATTGTATCTAAAACCGGACGCGAATTACTAGTCCACTTCACAAGATCGAATTGACCCAATTTCATGAGCCTTATAACCTCGGCAGTGGTTGGGGTTGTCTCCTCCACGCTATCGACCGAGTACACAAAATCATCCATATATAATCCGCTCTTAATTGCCCTCTTAGCTTTAGGATAAGAGGTACCTTCATCGTGAGCGAGCTGTCTCACCGTGCGTAACGCATGAAATGGGCTCGACTCTAAACCAAAACAAACGCGGTTAAATTCAAACACCATTAGAGGTTCCTTTAGGTTGAAACGATATAATCGCATTCACGGACCCCTATGCAAAGAAACATTTGGCGAATATCGGCGGATAGTGCTATACTAAACAAACGAAAATTGGCTATTATATTAAATAAACTGCCCTGTAAATTTTGCCCACTATAGAGGATATCGTTAAGCGACAGGTGAGTGCTAGTTTTAGCACTAGCGTCGAGCACTACACGTAACTTAGATGTAAGTTTGTCCTCCCTAATGACCCCGCGGTGTGGTATGAAATACGATGGTGTGTCTTCGTAGTTATCTAATTTCGAAGCCACAAGTGATATGTAACCTTCTCTTATATATTCGTTAATGACGCCGTCGTAAGCTTCCTTTAACTGGGGTGAAGCGAGCATCCTACGCTCCAAGCTGTAGAAACGTTTTTCCGCCATTTGACGCGAATCGCCGAGAGATAAAACATCTCCTTTAAAGGGTAGCGCTACACTATATCTACCGTCGCGATCACGAACGGTCGTGCGGACGTAAATTTCCTCGCATAACCTGTCATCTGAGCTAGCTTTGGGTGGGACGTTCACCTCCTCCATCTCCCAAAATTTGCGGACTAACGACTCGAGCGGTTCGACAGCCATACCACAATAAGAGGTTGCCGAAATACTATCTATAATGGGGGCGGAGCCAAGGACAACATAGCCCAATACGGTTTCCAGTGCGTAAGGCGCGGTATGCGAGGAGTTGCCCCTGACCTTATTGTTTAACAAAAGATGAGGGAAAAGCGATGCTCCAATGAGCATGTCTATGTTTCCAGGAACGGCGTAAGTGTCGTCTGCTAGAGTCAAATTTTTAAATTCAATCATTGCCGAGGTGTCAACCGAAACGGTTGGCAACCGTTCAGTGACCCTATCTACTACTAGTGCATTTATATCAAAGTTAACATTACGATCTATCCGAGAATAAAATTTTAAAATTATATATCCCTGGGTAGCTTTACTAGTACCTCCGATGCCTTTAACTACAGGACATGAAAGTGACCTATTTATTACTAAGCCTAAGCGCTGACAACATTGTCGCGTTATAAAGCTATTTTGGGCTCCGCTGTCCAGCAGTGCACGGACGCTTTGTTCGTTTCCACGCGAATCCCTAACCAAAATACGTGCCGTACCCACTAACACGGTTGAAGGAGGTTGTGCTCCATGTGCTCAATGAGCACAGAGCGACATCACCAGGTCGACCGCTAGAATCGTTGACCTTAGTAGGGGTGAATTCCTTGTCCGCTTTACTTGACGCCGCTATGTTGCTATTTTCAAAATGTAATAGCGTGTGATGTTTCCTGGCGCACTTGCTACATACGGAACTCGAATTGCATTTCGCAACTAAATGCTTATCGCTTAAGCAGTTCAAACATAGGTTGTTTGTCTTTACTAATTTATAACGTTCGCTTGGTGAATATTTACGAAAAGTCGCACAATTATATAAATTACCGTGTTTATCTTTACATACGATACAAATATGCTGAAGTGATGTTGACGTAGCGGTTACGTAAGTTAACGACCCTGCTATTTTAGATGGTTGAGTCTGTCTACGGTCGACGCACCTTTTAATCTCCTGTTTGACGTTCGGAGAGCGCTGCATCACCTTTATTTGATCTCGCACGAACGATGCTAATGAATGAAAGGAAGGCATCTCCGAGCTACGATGCTCCATTTCAAACGCACGCACGGTGTCGGGGTTTAATATTTTTTAGTGCAATATGGAGAAACACCACGTCCATAAGGTCATTAAATTTCAAATTCTTAAGTGCAGCCACCGATGCCACAAATTTATCTAGAAACTGCTCTAAGCCGTTGATGTTCGCGGATGATATAGGTTTAAGATCGAATATCTGGTTCAAATATTCGGAAGCTAACATTCTCCTGTCTTCATATTTACTTTTAAGCGTTTCGAATATTAACAAGTAATTGTTTGCTGTAGGTGTAAAACCCGAGCAGATCGACTGTGCCCTGCCACTAAGTTTACTAATTAAGTAATATAATTTTTCAGCGTCCGATAACGATGGGTTATTGTGTATATTGTTTTGAAAACTACTGAAGAAGAAGGGCCACGTCTTAATATCACCATTGAATACCGGAATATCTATTGGCGGCAACCTAATTGGTCACGTGGACGTACCTGCATTTCCGGCTTTGCTTCGTTTTGAGATTGTAGGAATTTCGCAGTTCTTTTCACGCGACACAACATATCTTCGAATGCCAGCAGCGGTTGGTAGTTCACTATGTATTTCGGGTCGATTTGCAATTCCAAATGATTAATTTGGTCTAATATTCTTTCGTAATCCGTCCGCAAAGAATCCACCGTTTCAATTTCGTTTAAAAAGGTTTCCCGAACTGCTTCTATATTAATGTTCTTTATATGATCACTTATATTCTGCATACGCGAAAAGAGTATGTCCCTCTTGGCATAAAGCGTTTTAATTTTGATTTCATTACCACTAACTGCCATTTTAAATTATTATAATAAAGTTATATTAGTCACAATTAATCTCACAACTCACAAACAATGAAGGATGGACACTCGGTATGCCGTATTACGTAATTAAATCGAACACCTGTACAGCGAGTCGAGGTGACGCGTTGTTCGCTAAACTCAATATTTTTATCAAAATTGTCGGGTAAGCGTATCAAACGGTTCCTATTACACTGTTTCAATTATTTAATAAGCTTTAAATTTAACCAAATACGAGCGCTATAAAACGAATAATTCTGTTTGCGAGTACCTAATCAAAATTTATAATATAAATACCTAATTTTAATTTAAACGAACACTATTTAAGTCTATTCCATAAATTAGAGTGCATTATCTAAATAATTAATTTAATAATTCGACCATAAATAGTTGGACGACCACTAAACCCAGTCCAAATCCTGCCGAAGTGACCATAAAATGGTGGAGCCACGTGTCTAAGGCTGCCGAAGTCTAATTCCCCGGTCGAACCTTAAACCTATTACGCGAGATATTAATCTAAGTGGACTGTATGTGCGATTGCTTCTACGTTTACGTAAAAGCGACTACTATAGCATGCGGTACAATGCACTCGCTCTTCCCTAAAACTAAAACTATTATTTTGCCAATTCGATGGATAGGAATCCTGCCTGATTAGGAGAAAAACAAAATTGGAGCGGGTTAAAACAAATATATCAGGCAGGCAGTATTATTAGGAATATTGACTCACCGGGGTTTCTTCTATTTTGTTGAGCACTACAGCTGCGACTTCTGGAACTTCTTCTGGACAGACACTCTGGGGCCCCAGGGGTACGTCGGGAGAGAAGCGTTGTGGTTTCAACGACGAGCGCAGCGGGAAGAGAGGTGTGGTTCCAATGACTAGCGCGGCGGGAAGAGAGGTGTGGTTCCAATTACCAGCGCGGCGGGAAGAGAGGTGTGGTTCCAATGACTAGCGCGGCGGGAAGAGAGGTGTGGTTCCAATGACTAGCGCGGCGGGAAGAGAGGTGTGGTTCCAATGACTAGCGCGGCGGGAAGAGAGGTGTGGTTCCAATGACTAGCGCGGCGGGAAGAGAGGTGTGGTTCCAATGACTAGCGCGGCGGGAAGAGGCTGCGCGTCGGTCGTGCGTGCCTTATATATCTTTTGTTCCGATGATTACGTGACATTCTAGAGTCATCTTCTTTCCCCTCCCACCCCACCACCCCGATGTGTCAATAGGAGGGTATGAATGATATCGTTTTGGGAAGGAATAAACGACTTGGCACCTACCGTCAAAATATAAAATAAATACGAATGGGTTTCCGCGCAACCACTGTATCCCCAACTTTAATATTAGGTCCTTACATACGAAATTAGCGTATTGTCGTACTGACCATTTTGATCTGCAATATTTCCTTTTTGGTTAAGAATTGCAAACTTAAATTTATAAATTCATTTAGGTGGTACACTTCTGAGTTTTGAAAACAGTCATTCTTTTGTTTTTCCTCATTTTTTTTTTCTTTGGCGTTGCTTATTACCGCACAATGGAAAACATGAAATATCGGTATATTTACGAGTACGAGTTAGATCTCATATGGTAGACCATGGCACCAGTGCTGCAGAAATAGCTTAAAGGATTAATGATGTGTTCCGTGCTGGTGTCGCAAAAGAAAGCATGGTTCGTTTTTGGTTTCAACGTTTTCGTTCTGGAAATTTAGACCTTCAGAACCAACCACGTGGATGGCTGGAGACCAAAGTGGAAAATGAAGAATTAAAGTCTATTGTGGATGCTGATCCATCACAAAGCACTTCAGAGATAGCTGCAGGCTTCGGGGTAAGTTAGAAAAGTGTATAAGTCCACTTGAAGCAAATCGGGAAAATAAAAAAACTTGAACGATGGGACCTCACGAATTGAGTGGATCGAACTTGCAAACACGCGTCGACTATTAAGTTACTTTGCTCAACCGACACAAAAATTCAAGGACTTTAAATCGAATCATTACTTGCGATAAAAAGTGGATACTGTACGATAATCGGAAGAGCTCGTCGCAGTAGCTGAATCCTGGAGACCCAGCCAAATCTTGCCCTAAACAAAAATTGACTCAGAAAAAGTTACTTGTTAGTGTTTGGTGGACTAGCACCGGTTTCGTTCACTACAGCTTTCTAAAATCTGGCCAAACGATTACGGCAGATATCTATTGGCAGCAACTGCAAACTATGAAGGAAGAACTAGCTGCTAAACAACCGAGATTGGTTAATCGCTCTAGGCCACTGCACATGCCATGAAGCACATGACAACGCAAGACCGCACAATGTACAAAAAATAACCACTAAGTTAGATGAGCTACAATTTTAATGTCTGCAACATCCACCGTACTCCCCAGACCTTGCTTCAACAGTTTTCTATTTTTTCCGGAATTTAAACAACTTCTTACAAGTAAAAAAATCAACTCAGATGCAGCCATCCAAACTGCCTTCAAAGATTTTTTCTTTGATGAGATGTTTATTTTTTCCCGCCCTCATGGTTTTTTTAGTAAAGGGATCAATGAACTACATGTGAAATGGCAAAACTGCATAGATAACAACGGTGCATACTTCGATTAGTTAAATATATTTTACAAAAAAAATTGACTTTGTATTCCTCCCGTACAAAACGCCAATTTCATGTTATGTAAGAACCTAATAGAAATCGATATGAGTGTGATAATTACATTAACGTTTTTATCTGGTATTGATGATGTTGACGATGACGAAGATGATGATGATGTTGGTGACGGTGATGACGATGCCGATGACGATGACGATAATGACGATGACGATGGTGACGATGACGATGACGATGAGGATAATGATAGTGATGATGATGATGATGACGATGACGATGATGATGAAGATAATGGTGATTGGGATGGTGATGACGATGACGATGACGATGTCTCTGTAAAAGCTAAGCTAAGTTAGGTCCTGGAAAAGTATAAGAATATTTATATTATTATATAAGAACATTTATACAAGTATAAGTTCTCGAGTAAATTAGGTAGAGCGAATTGCTCTGAACATTAAATTGAAATGATCGATGATGAACCTATAATTACCAGACCTTATCCGATTCCATATGCATATAGATCGAAAATGACGCACTTAAATTGTGCTTAAAGAAACTTAATTCTACTTATGGAAGCAAAAATTCATAGCTAAATTTTAGTTTATACTTTAATGAATATGTTATAATTCAAAAGTTGAAAAGCCCAGAAGAAATTCTTAGTAATATTGAATATTTAATTCGTTCGTCCTCTTTATTTTTATTGAAATAGTTCTTTCGTTGTACATAACTGTTTAGCTTTACTTTAATTTATACTTATTTCTGAAATAGTTTACCTTTATTTTACACTATGTATTAAGCTCATTTTAAGAAATATAAAGTACGGGTTGGTTTTAGAAACAAAAGTGATGATTTTTCATACTTACCTTTTACCTCGTTGCCATTTGTAGAACTTTTATATCACACTGTTACATTCTTCAACACATAACATTGGCTCACTATCACACCAAGTCTCTCTGGGTGTGTACCCAGACGTGTGTCCCACCTTACCCTGTCTGTCGGTACTCAACTAACGGAATGACGTGCCACTCCCAATACTAGAGTGTATGAGACAGTGTATTGAATCTATTAAATATACACAAACATTACAGTACCGAAAACTATTCCACATCATTTTTTATGCGATTCTCTTCAAATTATCCTACTGATGATATCAATGCATGTTGCCATGAGGAAACTTCGTGCCGTATTATTAAATTTTTTAAACGAATGAATAAATGAAGTTATAATCTAACTATATAAATAACATTTCCTTATTACACTCAAAAGTCTCACAAAATTAAACATTTAATAAAAAGTGAAACCGACCTTAAGACTACGTTATTTATGTGGTGGAGCCAAGCTGCGGCTATTTTATGGTGGTGGAACGATTGGGTTGGCTTGACCGGGAAAGGACCACGCTTTCACAGTATATCAACGTAAAATAGCAGCTTAATGATGCTGGGTTTCGTATGGTGAGTGTAGAGAATCGGTGACCTTTTTTACTGGAAAGAATTCATTCCATCTTAGTCCTCAACGGTGACAACGCATATGCATTTTGATTCTTAATTGAGAATAAATTTAGATTTATATGAGCCTCAGTGTTCACTTACCACCAGGTGGGTCGTTTGTCATACTTATTCTACAAAAACGACTAAAAGTAATTAAATAATACGTTATAAAATTACATACTTAAGTCGGTTATGGTATGTGTTAGATATACCTAAGTGAAAGTTACTATTTGCTACTTACTACTTTTTTTAAAGTTTTTACCTTTATTTGCAGACGGTAGAATATGATGTAACAGCCCATGATTATTGCAGAGGTATAATAATAGTATTAGACTATTTGGAGACCAATCTAGTAGAACTACTAAAAGTACTGGACTTCGTTCAATTGCGTCAACTTTTTACATTATTAACTGTAAGTATATTTTTTTGATTTTGAAGTATATATATATATATATATATATATATATATATATATATATATATATATATATATATATATATATATATATATATATATATATATATATAATGTTTATTAGTAACCAAATATGTCTAAATACAAAGGAGCTCTGTCTCCTGAACTAGGTTATCACCTGTATCTCAGGAAACAGTGCCTTCCCTAATTCTTAGTTCTAGGTCTATATTCGGCAAGTACATAGGACAATTTATTATTCTTTAATTAATTTTAGTTTATAGCCGTGGTGTGTGTGTGTGTGTGTGTGTGTGTGTGTGTGTGATTGTGTCTGTGCGTATATATATATATATATATATATATATATATATATATATATATATATATATATATATATATATATATATATATATATATATATATAAACGCGCGGGTGAAATCGCGAAATGCAGCTAGTAATGATTTCTTATATTATAATGATTTCTTATATTTACGCGAACACTACACATGATTAAAACTACTTTTACGGATTTTATCGCGTTTATTTTTACTTTTTATTTTTAATTCCCGACGTTTCGGGCGCTTTCCAGCACCCATGGTCACGGGGGACTGAGATGACTGACGTCCCGATGTCATTGTTAAACCCGGAGTACCTTCAGCTTTTTTTACATAGATCGGACCATAAACAATAATTAAAAAAGCTGAAGGTACTCCGGGTTTAACAATGACATCGGGACGTCAGTCATCTCAGTCCCCCGTGACCATGGGTGCTGGAAAGCGCCCGAAACGTCGGGAATTAAAAATAAAAAGTAAAAATAAACGCGATAAAATCCGTAAAAGTAGTTTTAATCATGTGCAGCTAGTAATTTATAAATGTAATAAAAATAATAACACATATACATTCCACTGATGAACTGCTCTTCTCATAATTCTCTAAGCAGATTTTTATATTTATATAATATTTTTAACATTGATATGGTCACTCTGAGATGTTGTCAGATTAGCTAATTACGTAATAACTTAAAAGAGAAAGGACCCTAAAGTAGGGACTGAATATATTAACCAACTTGGGATTACATGGACAACACAACTTTTTAAGGTAGTAGAACTGAGTTGCGAGTCTTGATTTTTTTTTTACAAGTTTTGTTTTTGATGCCATTGTATTTTTTTTAAATTATACTGATGGTTCCAGGGATTAGCGTGTAAACAAACAAAAAGACTTTACCGCTTTTTTATATTATATTAGTATAGATTAGACCATGCTCCTTTTTCAGGATGGCTACGGAATGAGAATAAAAGCTTTCCATGTTATTACACCATCTAAAACTGTGGAAGCCTTAGTTGCACTTTTTAAACAAGTTCTCAGTGCAAAATTAGGTCGACGCATTCAAATACACAAGGATTTGGAATCACTGCACAAGGTTGTCCAAAGAGATGTATTACCAAAAGAGCTAGGTGGGAATGAGAGTTCTATGGTTAAATTGCACAGTAAGTTTTACGTTTTAAACCTATTCTATAATTATGGCATCATATTTATAGTGCTAACCAAATATAGCGATAATATTTCCGTATACAGGGTTTACAATAACCGGCCAAATTTACATAGAAGGTTCAGAATAACTAATATAGGCAAATGGTGAAGAAAGATTAATTTAAAAAAAAACTCAAACGTTTTGTCCTTTTTATCATTTTAGTTTAAACCGCGTGGTAATGCATCATTTTAACTAATTTTACTGCGCACGCACACATTCGTAAGGGTTGATTGGTAGGCAAAAGCATTTTTGCCCATAAATTACATTCAATGTGGGATAATTTAAAATAAAACTAGAAGCCTTATTCAGTTGTACTTTCAAAAACTGCAATAACGGTATATCATTATTTATTGACTGGCCTGTTGGTCTAGTGGTAAGTGACCCTGACTGCTATGCCGGAGGTCGTGGGTTCGATTCCCACCCAGGACAAATGTTTGTGTGATGAGCACGATCATTTGTTCTGTGTCTGGGTGTAATTTATCTATAATATTTATGTATTTAGAAATATATAAGTATGTTTCATCAGTTGTCTAGTACCCATAACACAAGCTCTGCTTAGCTTGGGACTAGATGACGTTGTGTGGTAGTTGTGGAATATTATTATTATTATATTATTATTATTATTATTATGTGTGGGGTATCTATATAGTTTTCTCATCTGGTTGGAATGTATAAATATGTAATTATAAACGAAAATGAAAAGATAAATATACATCAATATCAATAAAATAAAATAAATACAAAACTACATAAATAAATAAAAGCCCAACCAGATGGAAGCCCTCGGCAGGGGAGACCAAGCGGCCAAGGGTTAGGGGGGAAGGGAAAAAAACCGGCGGACGATGCGGGCAGTATCAAGAAGCACCGCCTTCTGCATTTGAGCCCGGAGCGGTCCGTCACGGAGTCCCAGTCGCCTCAGATGACCAGAGAGGCTAACTGGGATTAGCCCATTCGCAGAGAGCCCTACAGGAATAATTCGGCCGGCAGACCACCCCACATGTCGGTCACCTCGTGAGCCAGGTCCAGATATTTTGATTGCTTATCTGTTTCGGCTCTCACGAGGTTCTCGTCATACGGGATGGTAATATCGACCAAAAATATCCTTGACTGTGCCCGGTCCATCAGCACAATATCAGGCTTATTCGCAAGAATAGTCCCGTCTGTGATGATGGCCCGGTCCCAGTAGAGCCTGGCGCGGTCATTTTCGAGCACGGCTTCCGGCAAGTACTTGTAATACGGCAATTTCCGATCCACGAGACCGTATTTCAGAGCGAGCTCCTGGTGTAGAATTCTGGCTACTAGGTTGTGCCTGTGCAAGTACTCAGAGTTAGAAAGCGCCGAACAACCGGAGATGACATGCCTGAGTGACTCCCCGGGATGGCGACAAGCTCGACAGACGTCGACGGTGCCATCCTTTAGGATGTATCTCCGATAGTTGTTGGTCTTAATAACCTGATACTGTATTGCACAGACAAAACCCTCGGTTTCCCCGAAGAGGTCACCGAAACGTAGCCAGTTGAGGGAGGCGACTGTATCTACGAAGGGCTCATGTAGAGCCTTGTAGTACCTCCCGTGGAGCTCCTTCTCCTTCCATACGGTCTCCCGGTCGGAAATGCTAAGCACTGCTGGGTCCTGCCATTGCTCGTTGGCTAAGGATAGAGGGGTAAGCCCTTTATCACTAGAAATGACGTCATTGTAGAATGGATCATCCGATCTCGCCAAGAAGTATTGACGGAGACTGCACACTTCGTGATTATGCATGGTGAGCGCGCTCAGAAAGCCACGCCCACCATACTTTCGCGGCAAGTACAACCTCATTACCGACGATCTCGGATGATGCATCCTATGGGACGTCATGGTAGTGCGGACTTTTCTATCCAGGGCGTTAAGCTCAGTCTGAGTCCACCTGAGTATGCCAAAGGTATACATGAGGACAGGCATGACCCAGCAGTTATATGCGTGTGACTTACTCACACCGGACAAAAGGCTGTTAAGCACTTTGGTCAAGCGTGCATAAAACACGTCGCAAACTGACTGTTTCATACCAGCCTCATCGATACCGATGTTCTGTGACATACCCAGGTATCGGTATGTTTCAGCCTCGGAAAGGGTCCTTAAGTTGACGGGCATAGACAAGTCTATGCCCTCAGAGTTAGCAACCCTTCCCCTTTCAACATGGAAGACCGCACACTTATCCGTCCCCAGCCCCATTCCAATGGAACTGCTAAATTCACAAGTGATGTTTAGCAGTTCCATAAGATGGGGGCGACTGGAGGCGAATAACTTGAGGTCATCCATATAGAAAAGGTGGGTCACTTTTGTCCCTCCTTTCCGTAGCTGAAATCCCCTCCCGGAGGCCTCCAGTAAGGTACTGAGAGGGTTCAGAGAGAGGCAGAACCAGATTGGACTCAGACAATCGCCCTGGAAGTTACCTCTTCTTATCCTTATGTGGTTCTCCGCAGCCGTCATCCACTCGCCCAGATGACAAAGGATCATACTCCACTGCTCCATACACTGCTTGAGGAAGTCTCTAACTGTACAGTCAATCTTGTACAGCTCGAGCACCCTCTTTAGCCATGTATGGCGCACCGAGTCGAACGCCTTTCTGTAGTCTATCCAGGCGGCAGAGAAGTTCCGACGGTTGCGTTTCACCACTTTGCCTATGACCGCGTCAATGAGGAGTGGTTCCTTAGTTCCGCGACCACCGCCCCGACATCCATTTTGAGCGCGTGACATCACCTGGTTTAGCTCCAGGTGACGAGTGATTCTCGCGCTCAAAATGGATGTCAGTGTCTTATATATGGTGGGTAGACACGTGATGGGGCGGTATTTGCTCGGGTCTGTGGTATCCTGATCTTTAGGAACCAAGTGAGTGATCCCAGTAGTGAAGAGGCTCGGGAGTGACTTCTGGTCGAGAGCCTCTTGAAACTGTCGGGCGAGCACAGCGTGACACACTATGAACCCCTTCAGCCAGTAAGGATGCAGCCCGTCGAGCCCCGGACTTTTCCAGTTCGGGGCCCTACGGACCGCCTCAGCCATGTCTTCTGGCGTTATGTTGATGGGGTCCATAGGCGCAACACTCGCACCCTGGCTCGCCACAACTTCCATCCAAGGGCCCTCGCTGTGGTTTATGGGCTCTGACCACAGGCCACGCCAGAATGCGATAATGTCAGCCTGATCCGGTCCTTGGCCCGCTCTACATACCTTTGGTCGCTCCAATGATTTATAGAGCCTCTTCTGATCACTCTGGAAGAGATGATTCTGGTTGAACCGCCTTGACCTCTCGGAAAATCGTCGAATCCGCTTCCCCCAGGCAGCGATCTTTTGCTTCAGGTCGTCTATGCGCTCCGTTAGTTTCTGCATGATATCCGGCTGGGACAAACCGATATTTGTCCCAGCAAACGCCATCCTAACGGTGCGCATAATCCTCGGTCTATTATTACCCGACCTGAAGCTTGTCAGTCTGTCGATAAGGGACCTTAGTTTCTAAATTTTGTCCAAATAGTAAAATAATATTTTTTGTTGCTAGAAGATGTAGTATAAACAACAAACAGTTATAAGGTTAAACTTAAAAAACTTAATTACCTAAATGTATACAAAATTAGCTTGTTTTCATTGCCCTACATAGCAGGATAGCCAAAAGAAAACATTATTAAAATTTGCAAATGAATAATTTAATTTAATGTATAAAAGTAAATGTTTGTTTGTTCATATTTTTATGTGCTGCCCTACCGTACATCAAATTGTGAGTTGCACTTTCGCGAATGTCATGCAAATACTACAATAAAATTACAGCAGATAGCGCACATATCCTACTGACAAATATTTTTGAAAGGACGCATCATTCAACGTCAATGAATGTAAAACAATATATCTCTTTCAAGCTTAAAAAGATTTTTCGGCAATTATTTCTTCTGCAGCTGCAACGGGCCGGGTGCCAGCTAGTACATAATAATAATTTAAATTTGATATACCTATAATAATACTGATAAGAATGACGAATTTGATTTATTTAGTATAAATAATTTAATTAACAAGTTCTGAACAAAAGATAGGTATTACCTATCCAAATATAATTTAAAACTGGTGACAAATATGCTATCTTATTATTAACATTCTAACTAGGCCAAGTTTTTGGCTACCAAGACATCTACATTGGACCTTCAAGAAACTTGCTTACTTTTTTATGAGGACGGCAACGTATTTGCAATTACCATGGTGATTCGTAATTCAGGTGAGTAGTAATTCGACCGAATTTATTGCAGCTCTACCGTCCGAACATTGTCAAATACCCAAAATCACGACCACATCCTTAAAATTCTGGGTATCCAGTGGGACCCCGTAGAAGACTTCTTTACGTATTCGTTTTCAGAGTTCAATTCCAATTTAACAAAGCGTGCAATATTATCAAATATCGCTCGCATCTATGACCCAATTGGTTGGCTAACTCCTGTCATTCTAATAGCCAAACTATTGCTTCAAGATATGTGGCGCCTTCAGCTGAGTTGGGATGAACCCGTTCCACCTGAGGTCGCTCACCAATGGCACAACTTTATCTCTGAAATTCAACTTGTTAAACAGATTAAACTGACTCGTAGAATTACATATGATGACGCCGAAAGTTATCAATTGATTGGTTTTTGTGATGGCTCTTCAAAGGCATATGGATGTTGTGTGTACTTAAGGACAGTTCGTGCCAACCATTTTAGAACGCATCTGCTGATTGCAAAATCAAAAGTCGCACCCCTAAAACCATTAACGGTTAACCGTCTAGAACTTTGCGGTGCTGTACTTTTAGGACGAGTTCTTAAGCACATGCAAAAATTGCTGCGAGTTAAAATCCCTGTCAGTAAAGTGATTGCCTTTACTGACAGTAGCACAGTTCTAGCATGGTTACATACAGAACCTCATAAACTACAGACTTTTGTTTCCCATCGTGTTGCGAAAATCATCGACGATGTATCCTTGGATAGCTGGCTACACGTATCGACATATGATAATCCTGCCGATCATTGCAGTCGAGGTCTCAGTGGTTCACAACTGGCGACATGTTGTATGTGGTGGTCAGGTCCAAGTTGGCTCGCTAACGATTCCTCCACTTGGCCAATAAAGTTCAAATGGGAATCACAAGCTTCCGTACCCGAGTTGCGCTCTACTGCTTATGTGTCTCAAACGGATAACGGCTCTACTGAGCTTGATTTTATTAGTGGACTCTTAGACCGCTACTCCACGCTATCCCGCATTCAGCGTGTGCTAGCTTGGTGTTTGCGGGCTGTAGCAGCGTTCAAACGAAACTATAAAACTAAGAATTTCTTGAGTGTATCAGAGCTGGAGCAGTCTATCGTCTATATGGTTCGACATGAACAAAAACTTCATCTTACAGAGGAAATCAAAGCCACCAAAGCCGTTAAAAAACTGAATCCCTTTATTGATGATGAGGGATTGCTGCGAGTGGGGGGCCGTCTAGAGCAATCTAATCTACCCGCAACCGTAAAACATCCAGTACTGTTGCAAAAAGCGTCCCGCTTATCTTTGCTTATTATAGATTACTTTCACGTTAATTATTTACACTGCGGTCCTCGTACTCTTCAATCGATTATTCAGCGAAGATATTGGATACTTGGGATTCGTAACTTAATTCGGTTGCGTTTATCCAAATGTATTGCATGTTTTAGGGTAAAACCCGTTGCTTGCCAACCTTTAATGGAAAATCTTCCGTCGCCTAGAGTACAATCAACGCGATGTTTCCAAAATGTGGGAATTGACTTCGCCGGTCCATTCATAGTGAAGGAAAGTCGTAGACGAAACGCTCGTACGTACAAGGCCTACGTGTGTGTATTCGTTTGCCTTGCAGTAAAGGCTATCCATCTTGAGGCAGTAACCGAGCTATCGACTTCTGCCTTTCTGGCAGCATTAGATCGCTTCGTATCTCGTCGTGGCCTTTGTACCTTCATAGTAACCGACTGCGGCACTAACTTTATTGGTGCCCGGCGCTACCTTAACGAACTACAACAAATGGTTTATAAGAACAATGATTCGATTGAGTCTAGTCTTGCGAAACGAAATATTGTCTGGCGACTGAACCCTCCTACCGGGAGTAATTTTGGTGGCATATTTGAGAGCGGTGTAAAATCAATGAAGTTCCACTTAAAACGCGTTATAGGGTCACAAGTGTTGACATTCGAGGAGCTAATAACAATCCTTACTAAAGTCGAAGCCGTACTTAACTCGTGACCGTTGTGCTGTCTATCCCCGGATCCTAATGAGGTCGATATTCTTACACCTGGACATTTTTTGGCCCACGGTCCTCTTATATCGTTACCAGAACCTGAACTCTCTAATGAATATGTTTCCCCTCAGGCCCGCTGGCAGATGTTGCAAAAAATTACACAGTCTTTTTGGCATATTTGGCAACGCGATTATCTCCATACCTTACAGCAACGCGCTAAATGGTTTTGAGAACAACCGAATGTTCACGTCGGAGATATTGTATTAATTGTCGATAGCAATTTACCACCACTAGAGTGGCGTTCAGGTAGAGTTCAAGACGTGCATCCCGGCAAAGACGGTGTAGTGCGTGTGGTCACACTACGCACTACTAATGGACTCCTTAAGAGACCAGTGAATAAACTGTGTCCTCTACCATTAAATCAATAATATACCAATACTTGTCAATTTTTTTCTCATAATTAATATTATAGCCTTCTGTTATTTAGCTGGTAGATTTAGTTGTTAAATTATGTTGCCTTATATACCATTCCAATAGGTATGCAACTAAAATTTAATTGTGAATACTATAGTAAGTTAGGTACATATTATTCTAAGCTAGCTTCTATTTTTTAGTATTTAATTTTATAGTGAGAACTGCTATTGATTATTTACTCATGAAATCTGAAACGATTTCAAGTAGGGGGAATTATGTACTGGCTTGCTTTCCTTACTTTTCTATTGCATCCTTCTTTCCAATTAACTGCAAAACAAAACTTATGGCGCCATCTGTTGGCCCACAACAAAAGCGTCTGTAAAAGAAGTAGACGCGATCGATACCGACATGTAATCGAGACTCAAGACGAACTGCATCAGTAATGGCTGTTCTTGTCTAATACTTCCAATATAAAAATCAATGTAAATAGCGTTAGTGAGTGTGCCGGGTCGACCCAGATGTGTGCATAGACTATATAATCACGTAGGAGTGTGGTCAAGGAAGGCTGAAGCCTTCCACATCCGAAGATATCGTTGAAGCCAAGTTGGAGTTGATCGCCGCTGCCGCTAACCGTGAGTTTACCTATTCTATTTACCCTTCCCGGTGAGCCAGACTAATTTTTTCTCACTGTAGGTAAATTTTAAGTAGCAATTCCAAAATAAGTTTCTAATTATTTTTATTTCAAGTAAGAAGTGACGCGATTACTACAATAAAAAAAGAAGTTCAATCCGCGCATTTCTTCTATTCTAACCTTTATTCAAAGAGAGTTGCGGAGACAACGGACCCCTGAGGAACACCGGCGTTAGTCTATAGTCGTCACAGGATCGGATGATGACGACCCGGAGAGACCATTCACTCAGAAAGTCCTTTACCCAATCAGATCAAAGGATAAGCCGTACGCTGGAAGCTTATCCAAAAGGCTAGCGTGCTAAACTCTATCAAAGGCCATCGAGACATCAAGGGAAACAGCAAGTGCTGTTTTTCTCGAGTGCCTCACCCCATACGTGTGTGGCATACGCTAGAAGGTCTCCAGCTGACCAATTTCGGCAAAACCCGTATTGCCGGTCACTAAGGAGGTCATTCAGTTCCAGGTATAGCATTAAGCGGGCGTTCAATATACGCTCCATAATCTTGCAGAGTATGGAGATAATTGAGGTTGGCCGATAATAGGCAGTGCCGGCACGACTGGCTTTTTTGGAACAGGCTGCACGTTGGCCAGCTTTCAATATTTTTGAACCATTGCAGTCCTAAATGAGAGGCGGAACAATCGTGTCAACACAGGAGACAACTGAGGTGCACAAGCCTTTAGAACTATAGCTGGTATACCATCTGGTCCACTAGCTTTATTCAC
Source organism: Parnassius smintheus behrii (assembly GCA_036936625.1). Lineage (NCBI taxonomy): Eukaryota > Metazoa > Arthropoda > Insecta > Lepidoptera > Papilionidae > Parnassius > Parnassius smintheus. The sequence continues at coordinate 38,303,683 of JAUPFT010000017.1, read as the reverse complement.
GTCTAGCCACCGCAAGGTTTTAAGAACCTCCTTATTTGTGATACGAACCTCTGACATAGTGGTCCCGCAGTGAGATAATTTAGGTGGAATGTTGTTGCCACTGTCTAGACGCAAATTATAGGCAAATAGAGATGCGAACAAGTCCACTTTCTCTTTATCCATGTGCGCCAGTGATCCATTTGGTTTTACCAGCGAAGGCAGTGAAGGCCGACAGAAGTTTGTCTCGACCGCTTTGGCAAGAGACAAAAAAGCTTTAGTGCCGGGTGTTTAATGCAATCAAGACTAGCTTTCCGTAATGCTTTTCTGTAGGACTTGGCGGCCTGGTTGAAAGTTCTCTTCTTAGAGCTGATATCCGGATCCGAGCGGCAACCTAGGACAGGTACGCTAAATGCTTACATTTTGAGCTTGAGCGCATTCAGCGTTAAACCACGGACGAGCTTTGCCACCGGTGGGAGCGTCAGAGAAGGGGATAAAATAATCCATAGCTTGACGCAATACTTCGGTTATCGAATCCGTGTACCTCGACGGGTCTGCAGAAGAGAAACAGACCTCTCGCCAAGAATAGGATGCAAAAAAGTGTCATCTAATCCCAATCAGCTGACTTGTACCACCATATTCGTCGAACACCTTTGGACTTGTAATCAGGTGGATGACGATACAGATTTCACCAGACAGTGGTAAGATGTACCCAAAGGGGCGATACTTCATACCTGTCTGGTTCGGTAGTCAGCAGAAGGTTCAAGAAATTGGGTGTGTGTCCGTCTACATCGTGTACCCTAGTCGCTTCCTTTACCAGCTGGGAAAGACCTAGCAGCAAGACAAAATTTCTTTCTCTTCTCTTTCGCTTCTCTTTCAGCATGGTCGGTCTTCTAGTATAGGAACAGCCAGTCTTGGTGACAGGCATTAAAGTCCCCCAGAAAGACCAGCTATGCAGTAGGATACCGACTAAGGATCACATCAGCAGCCTCACTAAGGTGATCAAATAATCGTGTTGTCTCCTGGTCACTGTTGTGCTATTGATAGACACAGGCATAAAGGATTTTTTCAATACTTGTTTCTACCATTACACAGATTGTCGAAAAAATGGGGGTCAAGGTGACTGGAAGCAGATTTCGTTGCGGACGTACACGCACGCAGATGGAATTGGTGCTCCATGGAGAATCCAGGATAGTCAAGATACGCCGCATTCAATGGACATCCAATTTGGGTCTCGAACAAGAAAAGTAGGTGTGGCTTCTCAATCTCAAGCTGGTGATGGACTGCGCTAAGATTAGAGTGCAATTCGCGAATATTTAGTGAGGTTCACTTTTAATGAGAGGACATGCAACCGCTGTTTAGCCATACTTTTTTAACGCATATAACAGAGTTAAGAGTGAACATCGATGAAGAATGGTAGTTGAACGAGGCGTTCCATTACAAACCAAACGATACTACAGATTCTGTGAGGTAGTTAATTCCTTTCCATAATCACTCCGCGGCACATTCATTAAATTTTTTAAAATCTAACTCATGTATAATTTAATATATTTTTCGGCGTTAATAAGTGTAATAGGCATAACACTTTCGGAATTCGATCACAAGCAAGCTCAACGTCGCCCATAGGACTATGAAGTGGGCTATCCTCGGAGTTTTTCTCTTGATGGCGGATCTTACTACATTGGTGGTAGAATCAAAGTATCTGGCTAACTAACACCCAACGAATCGGTAGGATGAACTAAAAATAGGTCAGCCTCTATAGCTCGAAGAACCTACATGGATATGTGAACCACTATGGGTATAGATTAAAAACAACTACAACGAAAGTTAAGAAATGAGTTTCATGTGGCAATCGCCGAGCACGGTTTAGGAGCAGAGTCTCTAAAAGGATAATACAATGGATAAACTTACTCCAAATCCAACTTCATCATCATCAGCCTGTAGCAGTTCACTGCTGGACATAGACCTCTCCCAAGGCGCACTACTTAGTCCGATCTTCGCCTACACGCATCCGGTTTCTACCAGCCACCTTGCGCAGATCGTCGCTCTATTGGGTCAGGGGGCGTCCCACACTTCGTTTGCCTAGACGCGATCTCCACTTCATTTCAACTTCAGTTTACAAGCACTGAAGCCTATGTCAGTAATCTTGGTTCTCCGGCGAATTTCTTCATTTCTAATTTTATCTACCAGAGAAACTCCGAGCATAGCTCTTTCCATTGCTCGCTGAGTGACTTTGAGCTTTTGGAGTAGTCGTATCGTCAGTGTCCGCGTTTCGGCACTATAAGTAAGTACGGGTAGAATGCACTGGTTGAAGACTTTTGTCTTCAACTTTGCGGTATGGGCGATGGGAAAACCCGACGGAGCTTTCTAAATGCTGCCCAGCCTAACTAAATCCTTACATCGGCTACCTTCTCGAAGTTATTCTTACCTAGTTGCAATATCTGGTAAATATATTCCTGAACAACTTCGAGAATTTCACCATCAACAGTAATTGAAACTGGCATGAGGTGATTGTTGAACATAACTTTTGTCTTGTTCAAATTTATGCACAGACCAGTACGTAGGGAGGATTCATTCAGTCTGTTCAATATGTCCTGAAGTTCTTGCAGCGATTTTGCCATAACGACGATATCATCAGCAATGCGTAAGTATGAGATGTATTCACCGTTTACGTTAATACCGCGTCCATTCCAGTCTAACGTCTTAAAAACATCTTCCACTGCATTCGTAAACAGTTGGATATAACATTCCCCTGTCTCACTCCACGATGCAACTATATTGGTTTTGTTTGACTGTCCTGTACTTGGACGGACGTCATACTGTTGTAAACGTATCTCAGCACTTCGATGTACCGTCAGTCAATTTGGCATCGCTGCAAAGAATCCAGAATAGCTTAAGTTTCAATGGAGTCAAAGGCTTTCTCATAGTCCACAAATGCGCGATACAGGGGCTGTTGTCTTCTGTATTATTTGCTGCACTGTTTGAATGTGGTCTATAGTGCTGCCGTCATAAGAAAAAAGGGCACATCTAACATTTGTTGACAAAATGAGTTGAATATACTATTCGACTCAGGATAAAACGGCGCATCTACTCATTTTTTTTAATTCCCTAAAATATCTATATTTTAGAAAATACCGTAAGAGTTTTGGACGTAACTGCTGATCAAAAATGATATTTTTTAAGAAGAAAAGACGTATTCAAATTCAACATAAAAGAAAAGACTTATTTAACCAGTTGCTCCGTCATCTTTAACAATATTTGCATCGATTACTTAAATGAAAAGACATAAGTTAATAGTTTTAAAATAAAAAGACGCTTTTGGTTTCTTACGCCCAATCATTTTAGTATTCACAGTGATTAACATAATAAGTTAGGCGCAAATGACGTCGCGTTAAGCATCAATGATTAAATTACTTTGTAATTGAAAAGACGTAAATGACATTCCGGCTTTTTTATAGGCTTGAGATTATATTATTTATTTAACTTCTAAGTTGAAAAGACAGAAGTGGCCACAAGGGTCTTTTCTATTAAGTATTCGGGTACATCGTGGTGGTTAGAGGGGGGAAGTGCAGGAATGTATCGTCAGTTGCGCCCAAGTCGTTCGAGAGTGTGGTCACGTCACGTTTCGTTGCGAAAGAAGGTAAGAATGTTAAACGTATACATACTTTGTAAAGTCTCCATTTATTCGTTTTTATTATAAAAATTATCTATGCATATAAATTTAAACTGAGTCGAATCTGTACATTAAATATTTTTTGGAAAATCCTATTGAAATAGTCATTATTATCGATACATAGGTTTAATCTATAGTTTTAAGAATTTTTGTCTGTCTGTCACTTTACCAAAAAAACTATCTACCAATTTTTAATTATTCAACATTTATTTTATTTTCAGATTTCTAAAATGAAGAAAGGCAGATCTTTAAAACTATTAAATATGGCAACTAATGTAATACAGGGTCCAGATTCAAATCCGCTAAATTCAGCGGAAACTGAAGTAAAAAAATTAGATAATGAATTGATACTGTTGAGTCAGATGCAGAACGAAAATGTCAAAGATTCAGACTTGCTTTTACCGACCAGTAACATTGTTCAAGATGATTTAAATAAATTTCCAACAGCTGAAGGGACTATCGAAAATAAAGAAAATTTATTATCGCATAAAAAGATTAGTAGAAAATTAAAGACATCTGAGCTTAATTATTATTGTGAGGAGGAATCTCCTAAACTATCCCCAATAGTTTCAGATCAATATATTTTTTGACTCTGACGATTCTGTCAAAGACAAAGATTATATACCGCCTACCGATTACAAAAGAAACCGCTCCGATTCCGATACAGATTCTCAGGAAGAATTTATTGATAATAGTCAAAATGTAATAATCCCAGAATCACCAGAGCAGGAAGAAAATGATTTATTATATACTAAAAAAGGAACTATAAGAAAGAGAAAGAGATATGAGATGTTGTTAAAAACCAGAAAACAAATTAAAAAATTGAAAAAGAGAACGGAAAAGTACCAATTAAAAAAGGGCTGTACTGAAGCCTGCAAAAAAAAATGTAGCACATATATTTCAGAAGACCGTCACAAAGAAATTAATATTTTTTTTAAATGTGACGTGGTCAGTACAAAGGATTTTTATAAGACAAAATACTTCTATGACGCGACCAAAGAGGCCCAAAATAGGTGAAAGAATACTGAACAGATAAAATACTATTTCTTACTTTTTACTGGATGGTGCCGGTACTAAATTTAATGTCTGTAAGACATTTTTTCTAGAAACTTTGGGTTTTAATAGGAAAAATGATAAAGTTGTCAGAAATTCCTTAAATATGAAAGAAGGAGATGTGGATAAAAGGGGCTTGAATCCAAATCCCAAGAAAATTAACAATGAAAATGTAGTAGAGCATGTCGAATCATTTCATCCTACGATATCGCATTATAGACGTGAGCATGCTCCCAATGTAAGGTACTTGTCTTCAGATATTACAGTGCGAGCAATGTATAGTGATTATTGTGAGACCCACTGCACTGACCAGGAGAAACTGATCTCATACGAATACTACCGTAAGATCGTCAAAGATCGCAATATATCTTTTGCTAAATTAGGTCGCGAGGAATGTGAATTATGTCAAAAATTCTTGATTCATAATCCTAGAACTGATCTACGTCACCGAAATTGTGAGGAATGTAAAAATTATGAGATACACCACGAAAAGTACATTTTGGCTCGAGCCGAGTACCAGCGTAATGTTGACGTACAAAATAATATGAAAGGTGATTCTGATACTGCATATTTCGCCGTTGATTTACAGAAAGTTGCCGCGCATGGAGCAATTTAAAGCAGTGATGTTCTGTCCACACTTAATTGTTTTCAATGAAAGTTTCGTACCAATGGGAGAAAAGAAATCAACCTTAAATTTTCAAATATTTTTGGCTCTTTGGCATGAAGCTATATCTGGTCGAAAGAATGATGACATAGTAAGTTGCTTTAGAGCATTTTTTTACAAAATCGTGACATGAAGCACTTAGTGCTTTGGCTAGATAATTGCGCTGCTCAGAATAAAAATTGGGCTCTATTTTCATATATGTTATACCTCATTAATTCAGCTGAAGTTTCATTTGAAACTGTTACATTCAAATATCTTCAAGTTGGTCACACATTCATGGCTGCCGATGAATTTCATCATAGAGTAGAAATGGCTATGAAAAATAAAAAAAGAATTTATGATTTCGAACACTTTTATCAAGCTGTTTTAAGCACTAACTAGTAAAAAAAATGAATGTGGAGGACTTTTATAAATTTGATGACTGCTCTTCTGGGTACAAGTTACAAAACTCGAATCCACGGGCATATTTAAATGATATGTGCCAAATTACTTTTCGCAGAGGTTATCAATACGAGCTTTTTTATAAAACAAATTTCGATGGTGATGAACATTCACTGGATTTCTTAAGGGTAAAGAATATTAAAAATGGAATACCTGCTCCCAAACAAAATTTTACTTTCAGGGGTATTACATCTGAACGAAAAATGAAAATAATTATGGAATTAGGGCCACTCATGCCAGAAAACAGAAGAGTGTTTTGGCAAAATTTGCCAGTGAATGATGATGCGGTGGATCTTACAAGGAATTATGAAGACTGAACGTACAAATCTTCTTTTTATTTTTATATTTAAGGGTATTTTGATCTCACATTTCAAAAAGGCAAAGGGTAGCTTCAATTTGAGTTAGCTTTAAGTGATAAATATCTGTTATACTTCTATTCCATTGTATTTATTACAAGAAAGAAGCTGACAGAATGACTAAGTGTGTGGAAGAGAGAAATAAAAAAGCCTTTAGTCTGTTTTTAGTTATTAAGGATAAATTTCCTTTGTGTTCTTTTCATTCTTAGATTTTAACAAAAGTGATTGTTGCTCAAATATTAAATATAATAATTTAATTAAACCCTGTTTAAAAGAAATTTAAGAATAATTTGAATTCACTCGTTGCACATTTAAAAATGTACGAAAAAGTGCCAGTTAAGTTTTATAGGTA